>JAVQKI010204784.1:0-24812 GCA_036025975.1 Nematalosa erebi
GCCGGTTCGCTATTTGGTCTACGTTGTTCCAAATTCTTTTGTTTTCCTTGCTATCAACAGCACTCATCAAGCTCGTGTAACAGCGCTATGGTTGGAATTACTCCGAACCATCGCTTTAACTGATGCCTACACTGTGAGGACGCAGCTGTAAAGACACTCTGATGAACCTAAACAGCTGGAGACATTTGAAGGAGAAATGCCACTGGCTTCAAACACCAGTCTCCCCCCGGGGAATAACATAACATGACCGTATCCACCTTCAACATAAGACTTCAGGCTCCTTCTCAGAAACCCTTTCAGCTACATACCATACTGTAAATACAGTGTAATCGAAGAAAACCAGCACTGATGAAATCTACTAAAGACAAGAGTAAGGAAGGAAGACTTGCTTGCCTCATTTGGGGTGGATACACTGTTCTGTAAGTGCCTAAGATGACCTTTGGAGGCAGAGTCGTGCTGGGCCTCCCCCAGCTGCCTCTCTCCCTGGGCCTCTTGTACTGTCTCGTACCCCTGGTTCTCTCAAACCAGCTGCTGCCTGGCTTGGTGCTCAGGACAAAAGAAATGCCCCCCCTCCCTCCTTCATCCCATCCCCTGCTTTGCCTGGCCTTCATCCCCCAGGCTCCTGACTTGGCTGCTCCCCTCGCTCCCTACCTGCTTCAAAGGAAATTGTATGGCTTACATAAGGCGAATTGCCGCCTCTGTGACTAAAGTGGGTTTTATTATCGCTGTTCATTGTTGAAATTTTTCTGGGAATGAGAAAGGCGGAGAGGAAAAACAAACAATGATCAGCATCGTAGGGGGCACAAAAGAGTCCAGACGGGAGAGTGATTGGAAAATGACTGAATCAGTTAATAATCCTAGAAGTGAGTAAGTTCATAATTTTAAAAACTGCTTGAGAAGAGCTAAGAAAATGCAAGTTTATTTTAATGAAGTGTGCCAACCATCCTCTTAGAAAGTGATACATCTAGGGTTTTGTTTAAGTTTGAACTATGCGAGCATGTTAAATAACATTTGGGTTGCACAGCTGCAACATGAAACATCACTGTAGCTGCAAACCTGACACACTACAACCCATGTGGCCCATGTGGTGAAGTTTTGTATTGTAATTGTTCTATTCTCCACCCATAACTATGGCTTTTATATTTTTTTTTCAATTTCAGACAAGTAAACTGAACAAATGAACAAACCTGGTATGGCCTCCCAGTGGTTAAATGTTGAGCTTAGGGTACAGTACCACAGTCTGTGAGCCTTTTTCCAGGGCTTGGTGTGGTGGTGGCCTCCACTTGCATACATTTGAAGACTCATCATACTGTATTTAAAGTTTATTTGCAAAATTAGCATGCATTATCATTAAGAAAAACTATGCCACTTGAACTGCTACACTGCATTTTACTATCCTGGTGTATGTGACAACAACAATGTGAACAGTGAAAACATAATAGATCAAAATGTCAGCTCCGAATTGTTTCAGCATTTTTAGGTAGGCCTAAGGACTGTTGCATGTTCTTGTTCAGTTGAGGGCATTACGTCCTATTTCTGACAGGTCAGTGACTTGAATTTAAGTAAACATTTCAGATTGTCATTACTATAATCACTGGAAATGGTTCGGACTCAAGAGGCCGGGCATCGGAGTCAATAAACACGACAAAGAGGAAAAAGAGACGGCGAGAGGCGACATTACACCTCCAGGACCAGTAGTGTGACACCACAAGGCTCATGAATACTGCTGGATGACCCAGAAACGTTGACGCGCGTAAACACTGAAGGGGCTGAAAACATGCCTCCGCTTGGCATCTTTGCGGCAGTTTCTCTCTAAAGCGGGTCACTGCGTGTGGCCGCTCATTCCGCCCAAAACAGGAATATTCAAATGCCAAATCTGGCCCCACAGCGAACAAAAGATGAATTAAACGGCAGGAACACTCTGTTTTATCAGTTCAACATTGGTGTAGCAAAACAGGTTCAAAATATAGCACGAATGGGTCTGAGATTAGCTACGTAGGTTATTTTTTTTAACTCAACTTAGAACACGAACACGAATTCCATAAATTATAATTTGGTTTACAATCTGAATGTACCCTTTTGAAGTACCATGAGTAAAGTGATCGGGATATGTGCGTGCATCAAGTCCTCTTGCACCACAGTTCTGGGTACACAATGGTATCAATGATTGGATGGAGGAGGTGCTCTGTAGGCGGATAACTCAGTCCTTAAAGCAGCCCACTTTAAACCGCGTTCAGTTCAATTGTAGCCTACTGTGCCATACGCAAAAATTAGCTAGGAGGACGTTAGACGCGGATCACATTGTTAATTCATAGAGTCTGTTGGAGAAGGGAGCACGAGACACCGCCACCGAGACAACACAAGGACGAGACAGGACTCGTGGGGAGCTATTTCGAATCTCCCGTGGGACAGTATTTCCTACTGGTAAGTCTTGATATCTTAATTTCACGGGCATATTGACTGAACGGTGATTGTTCAACATTTTGACAAGACGAAATGTTGAAAACGACTGGATGATGATAAAGAGATGAGCCGTCGGAGTCATTGTCTTTAGACATTCCATGCTTGAAGTTAGGCGAAAATTAAGGTTAGAATTTCTATTTTCCAGTGTTTAGCAAAATGGTGAACAGATGGTCAACATATCGTCGTCGTAAATATAAATGGTTAAGAACTAATGGGCTGATCATAACCGAACCATGTCAGCAAATTATGAATGAGTTATTCATTATCCAACCTTAGGTTTTCGTCTCGATGCCGGTGTCGCTCGCCATACAGACGGAGGCTACTGAAGCTCTCAAATATATTCAAGTTTGGGACTGGGGGATTGTTAACATTTGGTTAACAGCAGTGAATATGTCCTGTCGCTTAGGAACAGCACAAACTTTCGTTAGACACCTGCAGTTTGGAGACTGCTGGGACAGATATTGACAAGCTCTCAATGACTAGCGGCAGGGTACATGCGTCAAGATCACCATCATCTGTCTCGGTTTTACAATTACGATACAGTGTTTCCTTTCTGCTACTTGACGGCTTATATCAGCAGTGTCTATTCACAAAACTCCAACGTCTCATCAAAGGTCATTATTGTTTTTAAGAAAATATAAATTGAAGTAAAATGCCATTTGTTATCTCTGGTGGTATGTTGTTATAGCCTACTCAGAATTCCCAGGGGCCCTACAGCTTACAGTAGCTGACTGACCAAGGTGGATGAATATAATCAAAGTTTGTGTATGTCACAGCCCCGCTACTGAGGGCGTTTCACTGGAGCCACGGAACTGCCGCTGTGGCAGGTCGATCTTGGAAAACACTTCTGTCAGAGAATGCAAAAACCGGCTCCAGCACCATTGAGATGAAACGAACACCAAATTAAAACGCAGGTGCCCTCATTTATGATACGTTCATCACACCAGGAGGCTCTGCGCTGGTCGGAGGTGCGGGATCCAGAGTGTTTTGGAGGAATGTCTTTTACGCGTTTCCAAGCACACCTGCGCTCCAACCCGCGAGGGATATTAGTGGCAGTGTGATGTGGTCTGGTTAAATAGGCTACGTCTGTCCGCGGGTTGTTTGTTGCTTTACACGTTGGTGTGAAGACAGATGTCAGAAATTTAGTAGAAGATGTATTTGCTGTCTGGAAGTATACAGGTTAGGCTTCCAAGGCGTTTCAACTTGACGTCTTTACTCTCTTTTACGTGTGCGTGTTTGTGTGAGCGCGCTCTAATCTGTGTAGTATGAATGTGCTTAAACATGTACTGTACCATGTCTTTCTGTAACACTTACCTCTGATAACACAAGAGTCCCTCTGAGGGTGAGTTGCATCTTTCTCTCTTCAGACTATGCACATCAGAGAGAGAGAGAGAGAGAGAGAGAGAGAGAGAGAATAGTAGACTGCCTTTGACCTAGTTTTACCACAGAGGTTGTAGGATTCCAGGGTGTCCTTGATGACATAAACTGATCAGTGTGTAGAATACAGTGTTTCAGGTACTTCTACCCATGGATGCTTGTACATTAATTCACCTCAGCTCAGAGTTAGAGTGCCTATATAATTTTCTTTCAGTCCCATCACCATTTGCATCAACATGTTATTCTCTGTCCCTGCAACTGCAGTTTCTTCAGCTGGTTCTCATTAACCCAGGTTTGTGCACAGGATTTCAATGTCCGAATTCCTGTTCTGTGTCTAATTATTATGTCTCCTTATGAATAATAATATAATAAGCTATAGTATGATATTATATCCTTTCCCATGTCTTGGATTATGGCAGTTTAAGGTAAAACAAATACACCACCATGTGGCTGAATATAGGACCTCATCTCACATGGTAAAAAGAGCAATGAGTCTGTTCCTGTAGCTCATTGAGAATTGTGCCACACCAAGAACATGGCTTTTGTCCTCAGGAAGTATATAATACTTATAATTTGTATACCTACCATCACTGTAAGTTGCTCTGGTTTAAAACAGGCTTTCTAAATGGATAAATATAAACCCAAAGTAGGCCCACGGTAGGAGGGAAAGACTTAAGGCGAGGGGAAGCCTCACAGGAAAATTACCCAGAGCAGGGAGAGCGTTATTTACCCTTTCGCTTCAACAAATCAGGGGTGAGACCATAGGATGGATGCAGCTCATAATGTTCTGATGGAATCCAGTATTAGCCTCCTACTCTCATCAGTCTTCATAGATTATTATAATTTAATGCTTTGCTGAGAGGGAAGAAAAATTCAATCTGTTGAGGCTCTGTTGGATCAAAGGGGGTTAGCCATATTAGATCCTTGTCCCGTCTGTAGGTATTGTCTTACTTCTCAAGGAATGAAAGGTAAACATGGGGAGGGGGGCTTTTTGTGCCAGTCTCATATCTGATGAAGCAAGCTAGCTAGACAGAAACACAGTTGGATTTTTTTTTTTTTTTGTTCTTTGTTTTCTGAAGTAGTAACTGCCCCCAAGAGAGCCAGGTGGACATGGAGATGAAAGCTATTGTCTGGTGGGCTGTGGGGATGCTAGACTTTGTTCTTCTGAGGTAATGAAAGTTTGTTAGTTGTGAATCTTGTTATTAGACATTGTGCCACACCCTTTAATATAATATTTGTGGAGCAGACGTCCAAGGTTATATTAAACAGTGTCGTTCATTGTAATATAAAAGTATTTACAGTAAAGGATAATGGACAATCCAGAAATAATCACATGAAAGCAGATGTTTACATTATGAGTTCAAAGGGAGATAGTCACCAGAAATGTTGTGTTCTCATGGCCTCAATAAGCCCTAAAATTTAGCAGGTTGAAGTATCTTCAGTTGCTTACATTTGCTGCTTACAAAAGGCTACAAAGAATATCAAAAATGAAGGTCACTGATAGGTCATAATAGGCCAAAATGTATATAAAGTACATTTAAAGTCACAGTCACTAAAGAATGAAGACACAAGCTTTGGTTGGGCATACAATTCCCATGTCCTCCATAGCACAAGCAGGAAGTTTGATCCCAGCTGAGGGTGACATTTTTTTGACAACAAACAAAACAAAAAATTCCCCAAGCCAATGCAAGTTCTGGAATAACCTACACTTAAAATGTCAGAGCCCGATCCCACGAGAAAGTTGTGGAATCGTCAAGAAAAGTAAGAATGAGCACATTCCAGCCTAGCCCACATTCTTCAAAGCCAGTCTTCATTCTGTGGAGATGGGTGTCTCAAGGAGCGTGCCAGTCTCCATACTAATGAGCAAACACAGTATTTTACATTTACGCTCGGGGTCATGTGGGGCGGTCAGTGTGGTCCAGATCCAGAGACGAGTGGGAAGTGATTTATGGCCATTCTTTCTGACAAGTCTCCAATCCCACAGTCCCAAACAAATGGAAAGTGTCTGCCATTCACTTTCAGAATTGTTGCTTCCCACCTCAGATATTTGTGTGAAAAAGAATGCAGCCTAGGTTTGCCAGGCTTTCTCAAGGCTGCCTGCTCATCACTCTTCCCTGAGATGAAAAGGTAGAGAGAGAGAGAGAGAGAGAGAGAGAGATGGGGTATTTTTAGCTCTCGTGGCATGCCTTGAATTGACAATGGTTATGGGAGGCATGCTGTAGAAATGCAAGCCTTAAACCATGTGAACCTTATTGGTAATCACTGTGTAACAGCACAGTTGCTAGCTTGGTTTTCAGCTTTGGATGTCCGTGGCTAAATCTGGTTTGAGAAACGAGGCCAAGGCATTGTTGAACAGCACTCATGTGTCGGTCACAAGTAAAGTCATCCGATCCTTGACTTACATACACAGGGGGTTGTATGAAGTCACGACTGCTACGTTTAGCACTAATCACCGCAGCCTTAAGTCAGGAGGATGCTCTGGAGATGGGCCAGAAGTGGCTGTGCTGTGGGGGATGAACATTAGATCCAGACCTGACCATGATCCGACCCAGAGCTCAGCTTCTGTCTGGGACTTGCTGCTGAATGAAGCTACATTGCCGTTTAAAAAGCTGTTAAAATGTTCCAAGATAATAAATCATTAAATAATCACAAAAATATGTAAATCTGCTCCAATCCCAGATGGTGGAACAGCAGGGATGTGTTAGAAGTTTGTGAAGGAATGTGAGGAATCCATGAAGGGCAGTAGAGGAATGGCATCATTGATTAGCCTACTTTAGTTTTGAGTGGTTCCGGCACCACACAGGATATGAACCCATGTGTCTGAAATGTGCGACACCAACGGAAACTATTGCCTATTTGGGTTCCTACTCAACACTTTTAGCGCAACACAGTTCAGATTATGTCATGATATGGGTAGTGTAAATGTGAGGGTTCAGATACCCATGCCAGTGATTCACCCCCTTCCTCTCTGTGCCATGAAAGAGTGCATTATCCCTCTGGTCCTGTGACTTTGATATCTGACCCGGCCATCTCCCGCCGCAGTACTGAGCCATGTGGTGTGGAGTGGCGTGGAGCGAGGCAGCCCCGGCACCATCGAGGTGTCTGATGGTTGGCACGACTCATGCCAGCTGGAACGCCCAGTGCTGTCCTCGTGATACTCAAACCCCTCACCCATCCTCTCCCCAGCCCTCTCAACTCATCCAACAAACCAATCTCCTACTGTGCTCAAGAGAGATAGGGAGAGTGACAGAGAGAGAAAGAGAAAGAGAGAGAGAGACAGAGAGAGAAGGATGGGAAGTGGGGGTGGAAGAGAGAGCGATAGGAAAGGAAACCCCTTTGTCTGGAGGCACATGATGGGCATAACGCAGAGCTGGGACTGAGTGGCGTTGAGGTGGGGGTTGGGTAGCGTAGCAGCACGAGTGGAGATGGAGGTGGAGGTGGTGGTGGTGGTGGTGCTCTATATCCTGACCTAGACAGCTCCCTGTCTATGCATTGTTACAGCTGACATGATAACATGTGGAGGCTTCCACTTCTCCCTGTTTATTCCACGGACAGAGCACTGGATCAGTGATGCCATTCATTCTTTAGACCCTCAACCTTGAGAGGGCCTCTCACTTGCGAGCAACCTCTCAGGGAAAATGATGGATGTTGAGGGAACGCAGAAATGCTGCCCGGTAGAGAAATAGTTTCTCCTTCTATTTTTGAAAATGACACAATAAAAATGTACTTGGAAGACCGTGGCATTTCCAGAGATGTTTGCTTAGGGCTGGACTGGTAGCCGCTCAGACGAGTGAGTCAGCGTGACCACGCATGGAAATAGAGATATTTACTCACAAACTGCTTTTAACTTCCTTTGAGCCTAAATCGAGTCAAAAGCTAGAGATTGAACGAATCGCTCATTCACATTTCCTAGCACTTCACTGAAGACTGTTCTACAAACCTCATCACTTTTTTTCCTCTTCTGCTCCTGGCTGACTCGGCCAAACATCAAAGAAACAAAGAAAAACATGGAGATGAGGTTTAATTAGTGAAATCTCGACAATCTCACACCAGCCATTCCCAGAGGCCTCAGCATCTCCCCACATTTTGCATCTGAGAGTCGGCAGCTCGGCAAGCAACAGAGTCCAGGGACCAGTGCTTCAATCTGTGCACTAAGCTCCAATAACCTCTCCCTCCTCATCATCACTCCCCAGCCTCCAGCCATTCTGGCCTGGGATTATAGTGACAGCTTGCCACGGTGTCAGTATTTCATTCTTTTGCCGTTTCTTAGTTTTTGTGGTTGTATTTCTCTCTCTCACTCTCTTTCAATCTGCCCTCTGTGTGTTTCTCTGTGTGTGTGTGTGTGTGTGTGTGTGTGTGTGCAGCCAACAGCTTTCTTATACTAGAATACTCAACATCCCTAATAAGCACTGGCCCCTCAATCTGTCCCTTTGTATTTAATCCTTCACGTGGATGTGTGTGTGTGTGTATGTATATGGTTGGGCGTTATCCTCTCATGTGTTGGCAGACCCTAATGTGTTTAGCAGTGTGTGTAAGTATGTGTGTGTGTGTGCGCACACAGTCAGTGTTTGTTTAAACTGACATACTGTAGATTCCAGCAGCCATTATCTGTCACAGCTCTGGTCCTCGTCAGGTCTCTCCTGATTACAAGTCATTGTAGTAGTCACTGAACTTCCCATCTGCATTTTACTGTCATCACTGCTCTTTTCTTCTGCACTGTGTCTGTATGAGATGGCAGATGCTGAGGTGAATACTATGATTAAAAACAAGTGACACGGGTCAATTTAATCTTCTCCACTGCTGGGATGCTTTAATGAGCCTACTAATAGAACACACACTCTAATTACAGGTTTGCCATACCCTAGCATGTCTGCTGCACACGTCTACATGTGTGCATATGTATAGGTCTCTGTTTGATAGTGATGCTGGACACCCTTCATTCTCTTCGACCTTTGCTCTACTGGTGCAATCAGTCTAAATCAACTGAGATCAATAGTGTTAACTCGAAATCAATTTTAATTGTATGGCTTTGGTTGTTTACAGAAGGTTATCTTTGCATCCTTGCCATGCTCTCTGTCTCTTCCTCTCTCTCTCTCTCTTCCTCTCTCTCTCTCTCTAGTGAGGCAGGTCAGTTCACCTTGCTACTGTACCTGCGCTGAATGAGAATGGCACCCGCTGTGGCGGGGTGGGTGGGGGTGCAGCGGAGTTGGCGCTAAAAATAGCTTGCTCCTCCTGCGTGAGTCACGCTCCGCCTCGGGACCCGCCAAGCAGCAGCACCCGCTCACGCGCTCTGACGTTGGTGCGTCCAGGATACATGTATGTGCCAGCCCGTCGGCCCGATCCATTCAGCAGTGATAGCCACTGGCAGGGGAGTGTGTGTGTGTGTGTGTGTGTGTGTGTGTGTAATAGAGTTTGTTGTGGGTGCATGTGTGTTTTCCAGTGACAGTGAAAGGGGGTTTCTGCGTGTGTATTTGTGTCTGTGTGCACGTATGTGAGTATGTGTCAGGTGTGTTTTGTACCTGCACATGTAGCCAAGTTTAAGTGTGTGTGTGTGTGTGTGTGTGTTTGTGTGTGTATGCATGTCTGTATATAGTTTGTGAGTATGTGTTGTCTCTGCATTCTGCCAGTGCAAAGCCAGACAGGTGTGTATACATGCGTGTGGTGTGTATAACTAAGTGTATGTTGTTTGTACCCTCGACCAATGCAATGACAGGCAGGGGTGATGTGAGTTTGTAAAAAAATGCCCTCGAATGCCAACACTGTTTCCTAATCAAGCGTCCATGCCTGTCCTTGAGGAAGCATGCCTCTGTGGCAGGTGAGAGTACAGTGTGCATTGTAGCCAGGGGGCCTCTTTGTCAGGAAAAAAAATTATATATAAATGTTTACACTACATCTTCTGTGATAGCCTCGCTCGAAAGCTCAAGGCCATGACAGAGCAGAGAGTCAAAGCATTCATACAAATTTATCCACATTCCTTGTTGCAAGAGCACAGCACAGCTGCCGGCTAGATTTTCATTTTGAGCTGCTTTTTTTTTCATCTGTTGTCAGTATAATACTAAGTTTTATCCCTGCCTGTTTCTTCGATTCATCTATAAGAAATGAAACAGGGTTAAATTTGAGAATGATTGTATTCGATCTGTTTGTTAAGGAGACTGAACGACACATCTCAGTATCTGCCAGTTGTTCTCAAGGATCGGTACTCAGTGTGAAGCTTCTGAGCAGATGATTGGTGCGTCTGGCAGGTATACGCACAGGGAGGGACAAGGAACATTTCTGACTCACGGAGACAGATGATGAGTCTGTGAGAGTCAGACTCACACTGATAGTTTAGAACAGGTCTCCACACGGCATCGTAGTGATGGGGAATGTTTCTGAGTCAGACTTCAGCAGTACAGCCTGATTCAAAGATACCTATTTCAGTGTGACTGCAATGTTGCAAATCTGTGTGTGCCGTGTGTGTTCAGGGAGAGATGGAGGAAGAGCGAGCTAGAGAGAGAGAGAGAGAGAGAGAGAGAGAGAGAGAGAGAGAGAGAGAATTAATCTCCTATTCACATAGCCAGCTAATAATTCAGCAGCTGGGGTGATCAAATCCTCTCTAGGATCCGGAGAGTAGGAGGAGAGGAAACATGATGAAAAAAGAGGGATTGAGGGAGAGGGAGAGGGAGAGAAGATATCAGAGAGAGGGAAAGGAAATGATTCAGAAAGAGAGAGAAAGGAAGGTTCGGAACGGGAATGAGGAATAAGGATGGGGGGGGGGCTTTCTGAGAAAGATATTAAAGGTATTTAAAAAGCAGTTCTGATGAGCCATCCAAGGGAATGTCAGGTGCCTTTGAAAAATTAAGAGCTTGTTACATGAAATAAATAATTAAAATCTAATTGAACTCATGTCACAACTGAGTCCAGAGAGACTGTATGGCTCCACTGGACTCCCACTATGAGAGGTGATGACAAAAACTCATCCCAGCACATCTAATGATCATCCCCTTAGCTTACAGAGCACGCTTAGCCTCTGCTTAGCATCCTGACAGGATGATCTAGCTGACCTCTGTATGGAATGAAAACAGTTCATCACTTTGTTTACACACACATACACACACACACACACACACACAGTCACACGCTGACACATAAATCTGGAGAGGAGAAGGTGAAAAGACTGAAGATATTTCTCAGTGCTTTTTAAAAAGTACGACTAAAAATATTATCATGTTATGTGACAGTTTGCCAGGCAACTCGATTTCCCCAAGGTGGTGTGGGTAATTGGTGTAGAAGCCACCATTCCAAGGCTGTGGGTGGAACTGTTGATGACCTTGTTTTTTTATTTCAATGTCAAGTAGAGCCTGAAGCCCTGTTGATGCCATATGGCTCTCAATGTTGACTCGGTGACATTGGTGATGGTGAGCTGATGGATAAACTGTGACTGTATGTAACTGTAAGAAGGAATATGGTGATGTGGGTATGTGTGTCTGTGTCCTTAGTTGTGTGTGTGCTCAACATGAGAAAACAGCTTCATCCATCAACAGAGTCACATTTTTGACACATGGTATGTGCTATATCTGAAATGACCAGAGAAAGAGAGACAGAGAGAGAGAGACAGAGAGAAAGAGAAGAGAAATGGGGGTGGGTGTGCTGTGTCCATGAGGCTGTCTTTCTTAGGACCTACTGGAGTGATGTCCATGAACCAGTCTGTGGTAAAACTTTATAGATCAATTTCAGCCACATTTATATTCACATTTAGGAAAATACCATTATGTAAATAGTGTTAATATCATTGGGGTGGTAAAAGGGAAAAGTAGTCTTATTGATAAGGTGATATACTGTGTTTGTGTGTGTGTATGTGTGTGTGTGTGTGTGTGTGTGTGTGTGTGTTTGTGTGTGTGTGTGTGTGTGTGCTTGAAGGCAAATCCCTCATCAGTTAATGATGGTCTAGAGTGCCTTTCTGATCAACGATCCCGGATATTACAGTGGTGACTTAATGAAGCTTAGGGCTTTTGAAGACTTCAGAGAAAGTGTGTGTATTTGTGTGTGTGTGTGCGTGTGTGCGTGTGTGTGTATGTTTGCAAGTGCGCTTTGGGTCTCTGGTGTAAATATAAGCATGTATTATGCTTGTATAATATATGTGATTGTGCATGTGGGTGGATCTGCACGTGTATCTATTTTTGTGTGAGTGTTAGAAATAGGAAAGCGGAGTGTCTTAAAAAGTGATTATTTCAGCAACAGCTGCAGTAGTGGTGACAGCAGAAATCTCTTTACTCTTTCTCCCTCTCTCTGTCTGTCTTCATAGCCGAAGCAATCAGACAGAGACAGGCTCAGACAGTTGGCAGCATATAGGAATTGTACGTGCAGGATCTGTCAGTGCGGGTGGGGACATGTGGACGTGAGGACATGGGGGTCCAGTGGTGAAGCAGCAGCTCACTCTATATTCGCATCATCCCCGCTCTCGATGACGTACACACATTCGCACCACTGACGTCAGCACCACAGGAAAAAAGAGAAAACGTGTCAGCATTGCAACCATCTCACCGGCATCTCTATCTCTCCCTCTTTTCATGTTTGTTTTCCTCATCATCTTTGTTTTTTGTCTTTTCTCTTTTGAATTCTGTCCTTTCGTTCTGTTTTTCAAATCCTTGTTTCCCTACATTGAATCTGGGAGTGTGACCGCTCTGAGGAAACAGCAAGCAGACAGTTTTGACAGCTGTGGATGATCATTGATTTACACCCACACACTCAGAGAGGCACACTCACCCACACACACACACACATACACACACACACACACACACACACACACACACACACAGCCAATGTGACATTCCCCTGTTGCATAAGCGTGTCTAGGGCCCCTTGCACACTGCCCTAATCTCATGCCCATGGGGCCCACCCTTCTGTTCTGATAAAGACTGACTCCCCAAAGCCCCATGACAACAGTAGCTCTTCAAGGTGCTCCAGCTTACATGCAGGACTGCCTGGGAGAGCAAAGAGACTAAACCTGGGCGAAAGAATCTGTCTCTTTTTTGCTGGTTTTCTCACAACAAACACACACATGTACACAAACATACATACACAAACACACACACACACACACACACACACACACACACACACACACACATATATCTTAGTGTCTTGTGTCCCCATCTTCCTAGTTTTAGCTCTCTCTCTTTCCTTTCCTCTATGTCTCTGTCTCTCCTCCCTCTCTCACTCCATGTGTATTGCTGTGCAATGTGCAGTGCCAGTGAAAATAAATGGCTTGCCATAAATAGCTATTTAGAAGGAGCCTAAAATACAGGATCTCTCATGAAAACCTTTGAACTTGGCAAACCCAAGGAAATGCCTCAGTGCATGCAAAGGAAATAAATTACCCTCTCATCAATGTGAACAAGTAAACATTAGAGAATCTTATCTGATATTGCCCAAATTACAGCTGACAATCTCTTGTTTGAAAATGTCCAAAGGCGTAAGAAATTGTGTTCATCTGTTCCTTTAGGCTATTATTTTCTATTTTCTTTTTAAAAGCATTTTCCCACAACTACTAGTATTACCTCCTTGCTACCTCATCAAAACTTCAGTGGCTTTTGGGGGGTGCCATGGCTCAGTGGGCTATGGCATCATACCATAAACCACTACATTCATAAAATTAGAGGATACACAAGGCAATTTTTAAGGTTCCTCACTTCGCCACGCTGGCGGAACCCTTTAGGGAACATGCAGGAACCATTAAGAACAGGAACATAGTTCTCTGAGGATCTTGAAGTATATTATCAGGTTCCTTGAAGAGCCCTTCTTCTTCTCAAGCAACCTGATAACATACTTTAAGATCCTCAGAAAACAATGTTCCTGTTCCTAAAGGTTCCTGGATGGTTCCTAAAGGGTTCCACCAGTGTGGCGAATTGTGAGTGTACCATTGGGTTTGAGTGCGACCGGAGGTCATTTCCTGATCCCTCCCCATCTCTCTCTCCCAATCATTTTCTGTCACTCTCTACTCTCCAACCAGAATAAAGGCAGCCACACCCCCCTCAAAAAAAGTACAAACATCTTAACAAAAAGCAAAAAAAACTTCAGTAGCTTTTAGATACACTTAATACAGTCAGATAATTAGCATTGCATTAGACAACAGATGCCTTCATTTAGATATCCTCCAGGCATGCACGTGAAATTAGCACAAAATTCCACTTGTTCTTTTCACACCCAAACTGGGCTAAGGCATGTCACATGTTTTTATTGAGCAGTTAAGGCAGTTGTTGTGTGTGCAGCGATTACACACCAATTGGACATGCCAAGTGCTCCGATCGGAAAGAGGCATGCCAAGGGATGCTTCTGGAACTCTGCCAGCCCGTAACATTCCTCTGCACTGCTCTATTGTCCCAGCCTGCTCACCCACCCTCATATCACTCACATGAGTTGACCCAGAGGACAGTCCACACACACACACACACACACACACACACACACACACACACACACAATCATGTTCACAGGCACGCTCAGGCTATCTTACCATGTACTCCACATTGCCCCTAGTGGTCTGGGTGTCCATACATATTCTCCTCTGTGTTTGTGTGTGTGCATGTGTGTGTGTGTGTGTGTGTATGATTAGTGGGCTCTGTTCTGACAGTCCCGGATTTAAGGTTAGCATTTTTCCCCCGAATAAGATGGGGAGGCAATGAATTACCTTTTCAGGCCCTCGAGTGCCCCGGCGAGCAGCAGCCAAAGGGGGGACCCTGGCCATTATAATGATGCCCTGGCACAATAGCGCCACTGTTCCAGCAGCCCGTTCCCAGGAAACTGCACAACATGTGGCATTGTGTGCCATGTTTTGCTGCCCGGCCACGTTGCCCGGCTTTCGCCAGCCCCAGCCGAGAGCCCTGGCCCTGGGCACCAAGGCACGGTAACGTTGGCTGGAGGAGACGCCGGTGCAAGGCTGGCCAGTCAAAGGCAGGAGGACGGGCTGGTAGGTAGCTTATTCTAAATTCATTTACTCATTCATTCACTCTCACTGCACTGTTTAATGAACGCAGTATGTTATTTGTGGCAAAAAGCAATGTCTGTTGAAAGTGTGGATGTGGAAGGGAGGGAGGGAGGCATTTAAGCGGAAGGATGGTGTGCAGTTTGGGCCAAAAAGCCTTGAGTTTGGAGTGTTTGTGAGGAGGAGGTTACGGCAGTTATGCTAAGCCTTCCCTAATTAAAGAAAAGGAAAGCGAAAAAAAAGGAACTCGGAAGAGAAAAAACATGCAGGCAATAAAGGGAGACAGAACTGGTTCTAGGCTGGTCATAGCTGGTTTTGCAGGGTGCTTTCATCTCGCTGAATGGCGCTTCGCTGCTGTGTTGTGGAGATGAAGCCCCCCTCTTTGCCTTCTCTCTCTCTCTCTCTCTCTCTCTCTCACGTTCTCTCTATCTCTCTCTCTTTTTTTCTCTGTTTACTCCGCATAGCTGATGAGAAAATTTGCGCCGCGAATCTTTTCAGAAAGTGGGTACTGTGTGAGTTGATGGGGGGGACCCCCTGTCCGACAGGAACCTGGAAACGCATACGGCAGTAGGGCCTTTCAGAGCCCCGGCTTAAAACGCCTCAGTCAGCTCTGAAGGGAAACTACAGGGAGCCCGGCACCGAGGGGCCCAAAAGGTCCCCACAAAAGCCTCCCACTACCCTCATGTGTCACCCTGAATACACACACACAGACATGCAATCACACACACACACACACACATGCACACAAAAAACTCACTCTCTCTCACACACACACACACACCCAAACACATATACATACACACTGACATGCATGTGCTTATTATGCATATGCACATGCGCACACACACATACACGCTCTCTGTTCACACACACACACACACACACTCGCCCCCACCGGAGAAGGAAGCTGCAGATAAATACCTGTCAGTGAGATCTCTTGGTGAACTGATGTCTCAATAACAGGTTTTAAAGGGGACAGAGGAGCTACATAAAAGGCCCTCTCTTGTTCTGTGATTTAGCTTTCTAGCTCCAGCTTTCAATGGCGGCGCCGTTCTTCTCCTCCCCCCTTGACGCTGTACTGTGGCTGGTGTTTGTTTTAGACAGTAGTCAGCCTTGCCTTCATCTGTCACCCCCCTCCACACACACAAACATACATACACACACACCTCCCAACCCCCACTCCCTACGCCTTTACATCCCCATCCTCACACACTGGGCTTTTTGCGAGGAGGAGACATGATTCCCAGAGGCTGTCAGCAAGGCTCCTCACCCATCTGTCCAAGGCTGTTACTTCACTGTCTTCAATGCCCTGTCTTCACATGTGAAAGAGGAAGCAGCAAGGTGGTCTAACGGGATCCCTATGGTGTTGGAGAGGGTGATGGAAAAATCTGACGAAGTGCAATGCACAGATTGCCAAGAGGTGCCTATTTTCGACCGGGGAGAGAAGGATCTCCTACTTACATTTAGACATGTGGAAACA
Source organism: Nematalosa erebi (assembly GCA_036025975.1). Classification (NCBI taxonomy): domain Eukaryota; kingdom Metazoa; phylum Chordata; class Actinopteri; order Clupeiformes; family Clupeidae; genus Nematalosa; species Nematalosa erebi. The sequence goes on from JAVQKI010204784.1 coordinate 16,287, forward strand.
AAAAACGCAAATCCCTATCACTGGCAGTGTTTACCTACTCAAAAATCGTAACATAAAACATAAATCGTTCATAATTTTCTCCATGAGCATTGTTTCGCAGTATAATTGTTGTTGTTTACAGTGCCCACTAATAATTTTATTATCTCATACAAATTAACATAATGGGTCACACAGAATCACAAACAGAAGAAAACACACATATACAGTTGTACTGGAACTATGCCTCTTGTACTGGAAGACTGGTGGAGTAATGAGTGTGTGTGTGTTTGTCTTTTTCAGATACCTGAGTGGAGAGAAGGGGGCCAGTCACCAGTACCTCACACACTCACAGAGGGATCATTAGACGAGTCCGTCTGCGACCATGGAAGCTGCCCCATCCGAGATGAACACCATTCCCAATGGCAAGGGACATGACACAGCCGAGGGGACACCTTCTCCTGCCAAATCACCAGCAGACAACACTGCACAGTGAGTGCACTTATTTGCATTTCAATCTGAGGACCTGAAACATGTAAGGACTTGGTACATGTGAGGACCCAATGCTAACAGTGACTCAAAAATAAAATAACAGAAATAAATGAGATATACAGTAGTATGTTTGTAGATCTGGGGTATGCAGAGCTAATTCAAGTAAGTTTGTGTCTATGCTGTCTTTCAGCAAGCATAAGACCATAGAGTCATATCATCCTCATAAGGTGAACCTCTGATGTGATGCCCATTCTGCTAATGTCACTGCTAGTGCATTACATGCAATCAATCACTAGTAACATGGCAGAGCACACGCTATGCACCTTTCCTGACAATGTGACATGTAGTTCTATGTGTATGTGTCTGATCTGGTGCAAGTGAATGTGTAGTAATAAATCACTAGGAGAGAAAGAGAAAGAGAGAGAAAATATGCTCGTACTGTACGTTTGGAAATATGTGTGTGTGTCCTTATGTGTGTGGGCACGCATGCGCTTGTGTCACAGTGAGTGTGTGGTGCCATGCAAACTCTGCCCTGGTTATGTCTTTCATCAGAATGTTGTCCCCACCCCTGACCTTTCCAGTTGCATGGGAATGATTGTTACCCAGAAGTCTGTGAACTACATTAGTTCATCCTGTCAGAGTGGGACATAGTAGTCTATAGTCTCTTTATCTTCACCATGCTAAGGCCTGGTTTCTGTTGTTTATTTAATTTCTTGTGCACTCACTGGACTCCTGGACCCTCTCTCTGTATCGCTTCTCAGAGAATCTGTATCCAGCTGTACCCAAAACTCAACGTAAGTTGCTCTAAAAATTACGGGATGATTTGATCATGGGCAAATGACTTGTGTGTTTAACCAGACAATGCATATGTCAGTATATTCAAAGGCAAGCCTGTGGCCATGAACATGTATCACCTCAAGTCTGTTCTCTACTATGTGTAAAGCTTTGTGTCCAGATCTACTACCTATTGTTAGCTGTTGTCATAGTCCATTCTTCAATGTCAGCATCTTTAGTTCTCACACAAGGTCCCTAAATGGGTTGAGAGGTGTCCTTGTCTCACCCTCTGTAGTCTCTAAGGAATTCCTTTCTATTGTGTTTTTATCCCATATGCTCCCACTGGATGCTGGACTCTTGCAGGGAAACTGCACCTAGTGCGGCACAAACTGCCACGTAAGTTACACTGGTGAAAGAAGGGTTGAAGGAATATAAACTGGTGATGACTTAAAGCAACATTTTCCTCTATTATTCAAGCAAAACCAGATGTTACCAGAAACTCGTTAAAAGCATCAGGAATCCCACATGCTGTTGTTATTTGTCAGACAGTGGTAATGTTCTGTTTCCATGCAGTCACTAAATACGTGTCTGTAATGGCTTTTTTCTTGTGCTCTCACTGGACGCTGGACGTCTTCTGCTCATTTTGCAGGGAAACGATTCCCAATAGCACAGAAAGTACAACGTAAGTCAGGGTCTGTTATTAGCTGACACGTGTTTCACCATTGATTTAAGTGTGTTAAAGTGTGATTAAAGTGTGTGTGTGTGTGTGTGTGTCTGTGTACAAAGGTGTAATACATTTCCATAATCCTCGGTTTTGTAACTCTGTATTAATAATATAAAATAAAAATATTAAAATGCTTGTTTGTCTACGTATCTTCATGTTGGTCTGTGTGTCTTCCAATCTGCAGTGTGTTAGAGTAGCCTTCAACAATTCCCATACCATTGACAAAACGTCCCCAAACATCTGTCAGTTGTGCATCACAGCATATTCTAACATCTGTCTTTTTCTTCTCGTCTTCCCTGTTTTTAAATAATCTCTTGGCACTTTTGCTTTCACTTGCTGCTGGATGATTTTACACAGGGACACTGTCCCTAATTGTACAGAAAGTACTACGTGAGTTACTTTGCTTAATAAAATATTTTGTTTTTCAAGGGCATAATTTGAATCCCTACTGAAATGTTTCCACAGTTGCCCACTTCATTTTCCCCCATAATGACTTTACATTTTTATTACTCTTTGCGCATTCACTGGATTTGGATTGCCTTGCAGGGAAAATGTCCCTAATAGTACTCCAAATGACACGTAAGTAATACTACATTGTGCCATGCTCATCTAAGCATTTTAGTGGGCATGTCAATGAGACCATCATGACCGGATCATTTTCATGTAGACAGAAGCTCACAATCCAAGGTCCTTGAGGGCCTCATAGGAAGTCTGTTTACTGTGTTCCTTAAAGTGTTCCGACCTAGTGCTTTGTCATGACTCTTGTTCTGTCTGTCTGCCTGTCTGTCTGTCCTTAGCACCAACAGAACTGAGGACACGGAGGCCAATATGGCAGAAAGCCATGAGTTTCTGTCACCAGTGGATGACAAAAAAACTCCACGCTTTACAGATGTAAGTACAGTACATGGTAATATGAGCTTGTATGTGCTGCTTTTCCCACAAGGATTGTCTCTTGATATCTCCACACCAATCGTATTCTCTGATGGGTATCTATCTTATATGAAATATCTGTTCTTTTTATTTTCCTCAGTTTGAGGGAAAGACCTCCTTTGGAATGTCAGTGTTCAACTTGGGAAATGCTATCATGGGCAGTGGTATTCTAGGATTGGCCTACGCCATGGCTAACACGGGCATCATCTTGTTTTTGTAAGTCACAATACAAACATATTTTCACACCAAGAACAATAACTATAAATGAAGCAACAAATAAATATTGTTCTAATTAATATGAATGATGGTGTCCACACTGCAGCTGTAACCACCACGTCATGTGCAACAATATCTTTGGGATCTCTTTCAGAGCGATTTTTTGAACAATAAAAGGTCGACAGCCAATCAGAAACCATGGAATTTTAGACATTAGTTTGTTCACATGAGAACAGACTTATGCTATTGTTGGTCAGTGTGGACTGAAATATCGTTATAGTTACAATTATCTTTATAGTTGCTGTATTGTTCCAGGTGTGAACGAACCTTAATAGGTTTGGTACATCACCACCAACAACAAGAGAAACATCACCATGCATTTTAATCTAACATTAGTAGATGTTTAAAATCCATTTTTACAAGTTATCTTCAAGCAGAGACATATTCCTCATGAGTAAATCCCCCACAGCACTCGGTCCTTGAATGCAGCAAGTTTAATTATTTATTTTCAGTAATTATTTTTAAGCAACCAGAGGAATACGTCCTCTGTAATGTTTGTTCTTCCCTTAATTAAGCAAACAAGATGTTCATTTATGACACGTAAATAAAGATGAGTCATTGAAAAGCATCATGGCGATGGAGCAAGGGGTGATGATGCCGCACGCGCTCTCTGGTGTGCATCAGCTGTGGCTGAGAACTAATCACTCTGTAGCCTTTGAAGCACAAAGCTTAAGGAGACCTCAGTCAAAGGGTCTCATTAATATGGTCATAATACAGTGAATTTGGAGCTGTAGTGTTGCTATGAGGATGACGAATGTGTGTTAGTTAGCTGTTCTTTACTTAGTGTATGTCTTGGCTGTGTGTGTATAATGAAACATCATGCATGGATGAGTTTGTACAGAGGAGTGTGTTGTGTGTGCTGTGTATTAACATCAACTGTAGTCACAGCAGCAAGACCCTGCTACTCTTCTGTGGTTTGTTGCTCCAGCCCTGACAAGGAAGTTATATAAGAAATAAGCTTTGGATTTAGAGTTTAGATTTGGATTTCTAACCTCGAGGGCAGAGACTGGCTTGCCATGGAGCTGTGATGATGCTCATTATTGAGGTGGCAAACTGTAGCCCTCCCCCTCTCTCACAGCATGGACTAAGGTAGTGAAAGCAGAGGCAAATAGGGAGCACGCTCTAAGGAGGAGAGGCGGCTGGAAAGCCTAAATACAGAAGAACTGAAGGTTGCGTCTGTGTAGCTTGTTAGACTGCTGTTACATGAACCCTGCCATAGTAGGAGTTTGGATTCAGGGAAAGGCCATTAATCAAACATAGATGGCAGGATTCCTGGGAATGGGGGATATACTGTAAACAGAATTAAGAATTTTTTTTTTTAATTCTTCAAATGTATTTTAACAATACCGTGCAAGAAGTCCAACTGCAAGTATTTGATATTGTGTGTGGGAAGATGATGACCTGAATATTGAAATGTTTCCAATGACAAAACACATCTATCACTTAATATATATTATTAAAATATTTTGAGGCATTATATAGTGGCCAAATATACTGTATGGCATGTTGTCCACTTTCAGGAAATAGGTAACCAGACTGGATTGTCCGGACACAATTAACCCATAGCCCTGTTGTTCGAGGTCGCCAAGTGCTGTTGGTAGGAATAGTAACGAGGACGTTTGTTACAGCATGGACAGTAGCCTACCGAATTGTAAACCGGCAGCTAGCACTTACTGAATGAAGCACAGAGAAATGAAACTGAAATGGAGTTTCTTTGCCCTCATCAGTTAGCCATAGCATGCTGTTGCACCTACTCAGTCTGTATTATTCCTACTTAGTCCCACTGATTCTTATTGGTGTAAAGGTAGCTAGGTTGCCTGGCATTGGTAAGAGTTATGCGACTCAGTGACATTGTTTTGTGTGCTGTAAGCCCAGCTGCTATTAGAAATTTTAGATTAGCCAAGGGGATTTGTTTACGAAATAATCTTTCATACTGTTACATAAGAGGTGTGAGAAGGAAGGTAGGGTTTGGGGGGACTGGTTGTGCTCATGTTTGGGATGTGTTTTAGCTGGCAATTTGTTACTTCTGGACCTCTGACAATTTATACACTGTAAGTGACAAGCAAAATTGCTTCTTTCATGTGTAGCTTAAGTCAGGGAAAATGGTTTTCAGGATACCATTGTACACACTAGGCTACACCTAAAAAGTCTTTTATTAAAATGGAAAAATTCATATTCACTTGCTACAACCAAAATATAAGCTTTTAATCTGAAGACACCCCTTACGGATTTTCTAAGTGGAAAAAAAAAGTTTTGAGCCGTTTAGTGTGACGGGGCTTCCAACAATGTCTGTAACGATTGAACCTGTTGTACCCAAGGCAGCAGTCTCTCGCTCTGTCCATAGCCCGAGATGAACTCTGTGGCTTTCCCCCCACATCTGACAGAATAACCCAGCCACACAGCCTGAGTCACACGCTCCTTTCCAGTCACCACAAAATATCAGCTTCTATATCTGTAGGGATTTTGGTACAGTAGAGCAGTTAGCATAGCATATTCGCTCACTAGCGACTATAACCTTTGAATCTCAGTTTCATTTATCCACCAAGCCCTTTCTGTGTAGGGAAAGTCTTGGGTTGTGTTAGGGTTGTTCTAAGGTTGCATTAGGGTTAGCTAAATAGTTGACAGCATCACCCTGTAAGTTTTGGAAAGATACAACTATGCTGCAGTATTTAAGCAAGTTAGTACAACGCAGAGAGTGAAATCACTACATTAACAAATGAAATAGGTACAGTAAATGAAATGCTAAATGGGCTAGCGACAGATGTTTTGATGCTTCTCGTCTGTCTGAGTCTTTGCCACCATCACCCAGAGGGGACAGGAGACCTACATAGCAGCAAGCCCTCCTCCTCACTTTGCTTCACTACAAGACACACAGCATTGACAAGCATGGATGGAATTAGAATAGTGAGAACAAGCACACACCCTCACCCACAACCATAAAAGAATCTTAGATTTCTTCCACCTCTCTCTCTCTCTCTCTCTCTTTCTCTCTCTATTTTTTTCCCTTATTCTTCTAAGCGCCTACTCTAAGCGCCTTGTGACACTGTCCATGTGCCAGAAAACCATAATATTCAGACTAAGCTTCTCACACTCTATCCTCCAGGGCTTGAACAACTGAAAGGCAACAAAGCTGCCTGGCTGTGCCTGGTCTTCAGTGGTGACTTGGGCCAACTGAAGCAAGGGGGAGATTTTTGAGTCTGACCCCAGCCCAGTCATTATGCATCATTGAGGATTTTTCTGTCCTTCGAGGATTTGTAGGCAAGCAAGTCTAGGCGTGACATGGCTAGTTACATGTGACAGAGTGATGCTGTAAGAAGAGGAGGTGATGATGATTTCAGATTGCTACGTTATGAGAGCGAAAGGACTGCTGTAATTAAGCTGAGCTCCATGACTCAAACGATACTAGGGCAGTATTTTATTTTACTGAACTTTCAAAAAACAAACATCTACATCAGTGTTGCGATGGAGATGTTGTTAGATAAAAAGAAACTTGTCAGTGCCACTAACATCATGTTTCCAAAGTTAACTTCCATATTTGTAAATCTACACAGTCAACACAATTGACACATGTGGAAAACATGTGCATTGTAGGCCTACTCTCTACTTTATTGTGACTTTGGAGGGAAAAAAAAAAAAAAAAAACTCCTTCTAACTGCATGACATGGTGAGAGTTACTCCGGCACTTAATTGTACTGTAACATATGGAAGAGGAGGTGTGTGTGACTCACTTTAGTGATGTTTGCAAGGAGGAGTTGAGATTGAGGTGACTAATGGCTTTTGTCTGGTCTGTACCAGATTCCTAACACTCCAGAGTAATAATAATAATAATGATAATAACAATATTTATAATCTTTACCAGTAGGCCATGGCTGCCCCTATTAAAAAAAAAAAACATTTTGTCATGCCATTTGATTCCAGTTGACTGCTAAATCTCTATGTATGAACACTATCCTTTTTCTCTTCTCCTCTGACGATACAGACAGGGAGGGGAGATAAAACAAGTCACCATGTCCCATGGTGGGCCACATTGATGACCCCACAGGATGGGGTGATGCCAGGATAGACAGAGTGCCTGACTGGAGATGTCAGATAAAAAAGTCTGCATGATGCTAATGGGACGTCAGTCTGTCAGTGTACTGCAGCTCTCTGTTGCCCAGTGCACCCGCTCTCCCCCTTTCTCTTTTTCTATCTCTTGAGGAGAGGAAGGAGAGAAGAAGGGCGTTAGTGAGGGGAAAAAAATGAGGTCACATCTACTCTGTCACGATGTCGGCGGTGGTTCTTTTGTGGCCGTGATATTTGCGGGGGTGATTGCGCATCAGTCCTCTTGGCTCTGGTGCCAAGAGCGGGCCGGGCCGGGGTGCAGAAACTCACTGGGTCGCAGAAGGGCACACCAGTCTGTGCCCACGTGAATCAGGCGACCTGTCCTATATTCCATCCTCCGTACCCGCTATGTTCCCCTTCCAGATAGTCAGCTGACTTTGACAGGCCCAAGCTGGGCATTGGTTTTTGCTGCCATCGAACATAGAGGAAGGAAAAACGACTTGAGAAAAAAAAATAGAAAAAAGGGAGACAGAGCAAGAGTTGAAACCGAGGTGAAAGTCATGTTCGCCTGTGGAAACCATCCCAGCGTTGGGTTGCCAAGACAAATGAGAGACAGAGTCTAAGGAAACTAAATGAAATAATAAATATAGCTCTCTTTTTTCCCACTCTCTCTATCATGAGGAAATAGAGGAGGAGGCTCTTGTGCGAGAGAGAGTGGGGAGCTGTGTATGTGGGGAGTTGTGAGATCAAGTTTCCTTGTAAGAGTTCAGATTAGTGTGTTTGTCCAGATGTTGGCAGCTGGAGGGGGGGGTTGTATTTTTGGGGATATCTGTGGCTTCCTCTCGGCCTCTCGGGCACTGGCCAACTGCTCGCCAGTAGTTTTCCTCTTCGTTAAGGCTCTGGCCTCTCCTCCCCTCTTCCCCACTAAAGACAGGACCACAAATAGCTCTGCAGTGAAGCAGCTCTCATGTTAATGCACTCGTGTGCTTGTCAAGATGTCTTATTTTTTTCTCAGAAGCCAGCATGAGCCGGCAAGAGGTGAAGTAGTTCACACTGGGGGTGCGTGTATATGACCTCATAGGAAAGACAGAGAGAAAGAGAGAGAGAGAGATAGAGAGGGAACAAGAGAAAGAGAGTCATGGTGATCATTTTCTGCAGCTGTGCTCTTCTTATTTCAAGTTTGCTTTTGTGTCTCCAGCTGTAAAAACTAGAGAAAGAAAACAATATACTATCCAATAATGTGCCAATGCAGCTGTTAAGAGGTACTCCCCAAAATATCTGCCAAAGTTCATGGATGACTGTGACGCATTAGA
>JAVQKI010204905.1:0-12408 GCA_036025975.1 Nematalosa erebi
TCCTGCCAGTGTATCTGGGCCTGAGCTCATTTTAGAAGTGTAAAAACTGTCTTTTGGTCACACAAATAAAAATTGCAATCTTTGATTGCATCCTCCAGGTTAAAGAGAGGAGGAACCATCCAACATGTTATAGGCTGTATTAAAGGACAGTTAACCTTTATCTATGATGGCATTGGGGAACTTAAGCGCAATGAGCAGCTTGTAAATCTGGGAAGGCACATTTAATGGTGAATGATATGTCCAGTTAATATGATTAACATCTGCTGCTATCCAGACAATGTCCTTTTCAGGGAAGACCTCAATATTTCAGGAGAACAAGGCCAAAATACATTCGGCATATATTACAACTGTAGACTGTGGCTCCCACAGTCCACTCCACACCATCACTCTAGGTGCATCATGGAACAAAAAAACATAATGAAAGGAAAGGTCCAGCATAAATCAACCTATATTCCTGTACATGTATATCAGACAGGAACCTCACAACATTACATTCCCCATACTTCAAAAATGGCTCTTCGAGATGTCAACAGACCTGAAGTGTCACAGTTGTAACCATGCCATTGCCCTCAACTTTTTTTGATAAGTTAGAAGCATAAAATACAAAATGAACTATATTAAAAATAAAATAATTTCTGTGAACAACTGATATGTGAAATTATTTGCAGATCATACCATCATGTTTTGTTTACATTTTTGATCAACATTGTTGTAATTCAGGTTATTTCCCTGTAGGGTACTCCAGGCTCTTATCTGTACTTTGACCTCAGCGTTGGCAGAAATGTCAGGTTGATGAACTCTTAGTTGTGACAAAGTGTGTGAATGTTCTGTAGCAGACATAGTTGTGTCACCATAGCATTGCTGAACTGCATGCCAGAACACTGGTGTGTGTGTGTGTGTGTGTGTGAGTGACCTATGTGTCTATGATGCTGCCTTGCTGTGTGCACATCGTACCAGGAAGTGAAGCGACACTGAACAGTAGGCCCATGCATTGTTTGGAAAGGCCTCCTTTGTTCAGATTTTCCTTCTGTTTACTTCACATTTACAGCATCAGTTCATATTGACATGACACCCATATTACTAATATGTTTGCTCACCTCATGGTTAAAACCTGTGTAATAGCTGTGTGATGAGCTTGTTTAACAGTAAGATAAAAAAATATGTTGACACAGCTAGTGCTTTAATAAATTGAGCAGTCTAATTAACAAAACTCTGAAATACTACCTCGTTCTTTCACGTTGTTCAGTCTGTGGTTAGGCCTACTTATTTACACAAGCCCATAGCCAACTTCTCAGATTAAAGATGTATGAGGGGATTCAGTTTAGACAGGGGAGGAAATGACAAGTGAAAATGAGCCAGAAGAGGGCACCGTTTACCTAAACACAGTTTGAGGTTGAGATAACACGACGTATTTCTACTTTGAGCGACGTAGATAATGAATATGTGTGCTGTCCTTGCAGGAAAACTGCATGAAGAATGTGACTGTTTACTTTCTGTATTTGTTACCATCTCGTTGGCATATATTAGTTAACAATGCAAGTCATCATATCGCTAACCTAAACGTCAAATACTAAAAAAAAACATGGAGGGTTTGAAGCAGTTTTTCAGTTTCAGAAACACTGTGCTGCAAAGGGCAGAAAGGTGCTTCTTCACAGATTAAGCAACTCTAAAGTGCAGATTACACTTTTGCGCAAGCGCCTTGCACCCCATCAACAGCCCAGGTCGTAGGCTAGTGAGATGTTTTTATTAAGTCAGCCAATCACGACAAGGTATTTCAGAACTTATGCCATGCTGCAGATGCAAGACGTCCTCCATGAAATACGTGTGAATGAGACTTGCCTATGTATTTGCTAACGATGTCGGGACAGACTTCCATCCTCTCACCGCTATTCTTCGTTTCCTTGTGGAGGGGCCCGCGAGAGAGTCTGTTTTGTCATCTGTTCAGCATGCCAGTGGTTCTGCCCTGCCATCACTGATGCATACAAGTTAGCCTATTTTCTGTTGAACAAGGAAACCAAGAAAACAACTGTGATCACAGCGATCACTGGGAAGATTGCAGTCGTCTTGTTCGACCGGAGAACCTTATTGCTATACAGATCTTTTCCGCGTAGCCAGTTAGATGATGTGAAGGTCCACCGCTCATCAAGTCTTTATGGCGGTGAGAACAAGGGAAAGCCGAGCGCGCACGGAAGGAAGGAATAGGAGACTATTCGATACCAAATCGGGACACATGTTGAGCTAACGGACCACTCCACCTCCTTCTCCCTCCCTTGGCGGATCTTGCCTTTTCTTTTCCTTGTTTTTAATTCCTGTAGAAGAGGCCAGCGGCTCCATTCGTCTTAGCTCAAGTCGCCTTCCTGTCGGATTACTAAACTATGGATCTCAGTAAAATGGTAGGAAAAGTGGTGTTGTGAACCACTGCCCCCCTGAAGACGTGTTTAAAATCAGCCTGTAAAGACGGTGCAATAGACATGCCTGTTTTGGGGGGTGGGGAGGAAAGTCTTTTTGGAGAGGGGTACTATAGCAGGGTAAATGTTTCCAAAAATCCCTCTATTCATCTGTAGCTTAGTGGATCGGCTGCCATTTGTGTGGCCACAACATCTGTAGTAGCCTTGTCATATAACTGTTGCCAGTGTGAAATGTTGAGCTCAAGATTCGCTGGAATGCGTGGAGACTGAGCAGTTACATTGTTGCTGGAAAATTAGCAAGCTAGTGTCCAACGTATTTTCATTGTGGTTTCCACGTTGTGAGCATCGCTCATCCTCTGAAACGGCCGTGTAAAATATTTAACGTGCCACAAAAACCTTTCGTTTTGTCATTTAATATTCTGGTAGTTTATTTTTATTGAATGAAAAATGTGGAAAAGGTGAAACATCGCCGAACCAGCACCGTCATTTACTATAGCAGACGTGATCCTGAAATTGTCCTTATTTTCTGCAGTAAACTGTGAATGTTATTCGGGAATTAATATCATTACTTAACATAAGACTGATTTTGAACAGTTAAGCTGTGGAGATGTTAATATTTGAAAAGTTTGATTTGATGATATTGAGACGGGCTAAAGCAGTATTCTGCTGCAGTTTTCCCAAGATTGCACAAGAGCTAACTTGATCTTTGCTTTTGTTTTGGAGGTGTAGTCTATCTTCGTCCATTTAAATAGGCTATTGAATGAAATGCTTCATTGTACTAATGGTATCAAGGCCAAATGGTGTCATTCTGTCACCCATGAGCTGTATTCCTTTAGCAGTAGACTGCCGCGCTCATCTAAAGTGTTGGCCTTAGGTCCTCTAAAGTGTTGGCCTGAGGTCCTGAGGATCCAGGCTTTTTACTCTGTCTTTCAGTTGTTCTGGCAGTAGTTGGCATGGAGGCTGCAGGGCAGGGGAGTATTGGGTAATTTCTGACCAGAGACATCCCAGCTTTTTCCTTGGGGCTCTTAGAATTCCAGCAGAGTGACTGTCTAGCCTATGTATCGTTCAGATCGGCTATCGAAGGACATTATGTATTTGTATTTCACTTAAGATTGAGAAATTACTTCCTGTACTCCTGTTAACTGCAAATTCACAGACCTCTTATGATGTCAAATACACCCCTAAAGCTATACTTGTTCAAGACCACAGAATATGAATGGTTCTTCTCCAGTGTAAGAAACTCTGGTATTCCTACGAGGCTGCCTAGAGATGGAAAAATGTCTCAAACTAGCCCACACAGATTTTGACTCAACTTTACAGAGTGTAGTTGCTAAATGACACTTGCCAAAGTAAGTTATTAGTGAGCAGCATTAAATGAAAGTCATTCTTGACCAACACTTAAGAATATTTCAGAATATTTGGAAAGATGCCCTAAATTTGAGCAGTACTGTATTTCACTTTGTTTTATCTGAGTATTAGTATTAGGCACCCTGTTGTTGGACTATGTTGCAATGGTTTATAAAATGTATTCTGTGTTCTTTTTGAAGAGTTGTGCTGCTCCACAGGGCATTGCATCAAGATTATATTGCTGCTTTTTCAGCCATATTTTTGTCTTTTTAGGAATTTTATGACTTCCCAACTTCTATTCAAGTGGTCCCTCAGTAAACAATGATGATTGTCTCAAAAGAAGCTGTGCTCTCAATGGGCTTGCCAAAGCCTTCCTTCTAATAACCCTGCCCATAAAGCTTTCCTTGAGGCACCATGATGTCATTATATTGTCATTATATTGTCTTGGTTCATTTGACGGTCCCCTAAACCCACATACCCTTTTTATGGCCCTGCTTTTGTTTCCCTTAGTCTACTAGATGGCCTTTCAGTTGACGGTTGAATTGAGGTAGCTGCTTGGCCTCGTGTGTGTGTGAGGGAAGCAGATGATCACAATCGCCCACGTCATTTAGAGAGCGCTGTGTGCAGTTTGAGACTGGTCCAGGCTGGTCGACCTGTCCAGTGCAGGTTGCTCATTTTGTCTTTCCGTTCCATTCTGTAACCCTGGCCGTGTCGTAACGAGGTGTGGAGTGAATGTTCCATGAGAGCGGATGTTTGAGTCAGAGGCGAGTAAAGGAACAGAATGGTCTTTAAATAGGGGGAGAGTGGCTGCACAGTGGCTGCATTATAAAGGGGTGACCTTTTTTTTAAAAAAAAAAATGGGTGGAGTGCAAGGTGGGGGTGAAATAAACAGGGCCCAAACTGGGCTGTAAGAGTTGTAAGTGGAAGGGGAAAGAAAGCATCAGTGTTTTTGTGGCTATTAGTCAAAGCCTCGGGCCAGCACACACCCCTGTAAACGGAGATGTGTATGTCTTAAATGCAACAGTAGTGTAGTGTGTGTGTGTGTGTGAGAGGGAGAGAGAGAACAGCAAGGAAACATGTAAGTGTTTTTATAACATGTACAAACACTGTTGTGCACTTGTAATTACAGTGAAAACTGTCCAGCTCGCAAAGAGAGCTGTAGAGGTTGGACCGCCATAGACTGTGCAAGGCATATTTTGTGTGTGGCATTGATTGACCTTATAGGGCAATCAAAGCGATCTTCTGGGAAAGGGAGCCCTTCAAAGGGGGGCTCAAAGGGGATCTGGGCCTGTTGTTTGGGTTGGCCACGTTTGCCCCAGAAGTGATGGGGGCAGTGCCAGGCATTTTTTCATGCTACAGGAAATGGGCAGGAATGGCCTGTGCCAAGACAGGAAGCTAGCCTAAGATGCCTGCTTGCCTCCCACTCCTTTCCCCCCTCCTCCTCTCCTCTCCTCCTCCCCATAGGCCAGCACCCAACGCCAGGTTCAAGTCACACTGTCTCTGTCCAAAACGTCAGCACAGACAGCGTAACACAGCACAGCACGGCTCACGCAGACAGGCGCGCACTTGGCCCCACTGTTCTGCTAAAGAGGTGGCATTACATCATTTTGGAAGGGGACGAAGTGTCTCATTTCCCTTCATCTGAGTGACTTAATGGTCCACTCCCATCTCTCACTTCCTCTCTCTCTCTCTCTCTCTCTCTCTCTCTCTCTCTCTCTCTCTCTCTCTCTCCTCTCTGCCCTACCATACCACATATGGGCCTACACGGCCCAAGAGCTCTTCCCTCTCTGCCTCATTCTCACACATACCTTAGTGCAATTGGCTGTGGTGTGTAGACGCACTAGAACTGGGCAAGACCGCCCAGTTTGACTGACTGACGGACTGACTAATGTCACAGCAGCACTCCTACATGTGGTCACTCCCAGAGAATATCTTTCTCTTAAACTCAATTTCACACAGTAACTAGCTATAAAGAGACAAATCTAGATTCCCAGCAATGGGGGTTACTGATGTCTGTTACTGGACTGCAATAGGTCTCGGGGGAATCTTCTGTATTAATATTAGCACTGCTGTTCCAGTATGTGTATCCAGCAAACTTCCCTTGCCTCCTTTTTGTCTTATTTTCCAGGAGGGCTGGCACTGATGTATTAGGGTAGCACTCAAGCCAGCCTGTTCTCATGTTCACCCGTGTCTCAGGAGTGCTTATCTGTTATGTGATCTGGCCCTCTTCCTCTCTCTCTTTCTCTCTCTCCCCCTCTCTCTTTCTCTCTTTCTCTCTCTCTCTCGCTCGCTTGCTCGCTGGAAAGAGCTCCCAGCCTGAGATGGTTTATGATAATGGGACCTGACCTGCAGCAGGCTGGTTTCTCCCACTGCATCTTTTTGCCTCCCTGCCTGCCTCCCTGCCTTGCCCTACAGTTCACTCAAGGACAGCTGCGGTCGGGCTCCGTGAGAACACTTCTACTCCCCTTCGGTGTCATTTGTTTAATTGCCCCCCCCCAATTCAATTTGTCTTACTACTACTTTGACAACTAAATTGCAAGGAGTCCTTATTTTTTAAATTGTCTGATGTTTAAAGATGGTAGTTCGCCTTGGTTTGTGGCTCTGAACACATTTCTAAACAGAGTTATCAAAGGAGGCCCTGAGGAGTTGTCGTCATTTTCGTTCTTAAAGGGCTGTGATCCATTACCACTGTGGGGAGAATGAGAGAGGGCTTAGATAAACTAACTTTGCCCTTCATGTTCCCATAACGCGTTCAAAGTTAGTTTCACAAATTGTTTCTCGAGGGAAAAAAAAACAGCTGAAGCATGAATGGCTGCTGAATCATTTATGAAGCAATTGCGTCGCATCACTTGAAAGACGGGGCCAAGAACAGCGGCCTTGTTTGGCTGGTCAGTGCTGTGCAGTGACAATGTTGATTCACACAGCGTCTGTCGCTCCCCTCGCTCGGCACAGGGACAGACGGGGCCGCTTGGAGCAAGCGCACAGAGATGGAGGCTACTTTGTATGCAGGCGACACAGGGGGCTGGGATCCAGCAAACACAAGCTGGACTTAGAGGGATTCATTCCACGAGCCCACAGACACAGAGTAACGTATGGGCTAAATGGCACAGCACAGAGTCTGCGTTCCCTTTTGCTTCTGTTGTCACATAGTCTCGCTGTCTCTCTCACTTGTTCTTTCCTCTTTTTTCCTCTCATGGGTGACTCTCGATGTCCCCCCTCCCCCCTCCTCATTTTTGAACAGCGCCAGGCTTAATGAGGAAAGTCATAGTTGCACTCTGCAGACAGTTCTGTGTCGGTCGAGGGAGATAGTTTGGGCGTGGGTGCCAGTGAGCTGATCCTGCGGATGCCAAGAAGCCGGGGCAGCTGGCTCTCTCATTCACACCGATGACAAAGTCTCAGTGTGGACAAATTAGGCCATGCTTGTGTGGGAACCACTTGCACTAGGGCTGGGGATGGTTCAGTAGAGACTCTTCTTTTTCTCCTCATTCGTTGAAAACTCGAAAGTGAAGCCATTACTGTCCATTTTTAGGTAGAATACTGTCAAGCCCCACAAATCTTCTCACCAAACAGTATCCTTAAATGTTACATCAATGAAATTCAACACTGTTGTTTTGGTCTGTGTTGACTGATGGCAAGTCCTGATATCTCACGAGATCCTCTGCTGTGAATGCAGAGACTCTCAGCAGTTTTTGGAGGTTTACTGGATGAGACGTTCCACCCAATGCCTCTCTGCCTGCTGTTACTGTGTCACTGGAAGAGCTGCTCGCTCGTGTCAGCCTTGTGAGCCCCGCCACCAGATCTTCCTCACTTCCCTTTAAGCGCACAGCTGTGACTTAATGAGACACTTATCCCTCAAATCCATCACGTTGACACAAAGCCTCTCCTTGTCACCTTTTAGCTGTGCGTCTGCCACGGGCCAGTGGCCCAAGGCAACAGTGGGGAGAGTCAAGAAGCCAATGCTAGCATGCTTCACAGTGCTCTCATAGGGAGGGCATACTGTATCTGACCCAAATATTTAGCTTTCTGCTACAGGAAGTTTGTCTTTCTGTGGTTTGGAAGCATCAGGAAATAATGTATGCAAGGCCTGGTATGACCCTGTCTTTACACTTGTTGTCATAATTGCAGGAAAGATCCTTTTATATTGTTGAGAATATAAGATGAATTTCAGAGTTTCATGCTTTTCAAAGATTTGAATTGACCCTGGTATTTGCAGCAGTCGTCAGGACTCTGCACCACTCAAATAGTAATAACACCTTCGTACTTCAGTACTAAAAGGCAGGATATGACAATAGCCATTGTGGCCCAATGCAAGAGTTTCCAGGGAAGACGGTTTGGCTGATAACTCCCTCTAGACCACCTGGTCTATGAGAGGATTGAGACAGTGTTTCTGTGGTAGCAGCAGATGGCTGAAAGGGGCTGGTATGTGGCCCTGTTTGTTCAGCCCTGTGAGTGTGCTTGTGTATTCTTGTGTGAGGATGCATGTGCATCCATTAGACAGAGCACTTATATACTTGTATACTTGTATATACTTATTTACTTGCTTTCTTGATTGCTTTGCTTTTTTTGGGTGATCATTGGAAAGAATCTTCTTTTACTCTGGCATGTGTCATGCTCTCCAAATGGTAACTAAAGGAGTATATTTGTTGTAATAACTTGCTGCCTTATGTTTATTCTTATTGTTAAGGTCTCACATATATGTGAGGTCTGCTTTAGAAGAGCTCAAGTACAGTTTAGGCCTTTCCTCTTAAAGCAATGGCCCAGTTTCTGTTTGTGTATTTGGTTTCTGATGTCAGTATATTTATCATGTCTGCTTTTTATAATTGCTGTTTTGTCTCTGTTTAAACACACAGGCCGTAAGCATCAACAAGGCTATCAACACACAGGAGGTTGCTGTCAAAGAGAAGCATGCAAGGAATATCCTTTTTTCTCTTTTTTTTCCTCTTTCTCTGTACGTATGTATATGTGTGTGTGTGTGTGACCGAGAGAGAGTGCAAGTGCCCATGTGTGTGTTTGGTACAGACAGTGCTAAGAGTATTTTAGTTTCCATGCGAAGAAGGAAGGCTGCGTTTAACTCTATTAGTTGAGGCACGCTGATGCGGCAGCTTCTAACAGGAGCTCTTTTGTCTGGTGGAGGCATGGCGCCTCGAGTGCATCACACACTTAAAACAAACCAGACGCTGCTAGCTGGTCTCTCTTTCTCTCCTTATGGAGATCTGTTTAACAGCTTGAAGTCTCTAAACTGATTTATGATGGAAAACATCAATGCGCCGAAGTCCACCCAGTAGACATTGGAGGATGTCTCAGACCAGGACGTCATCTTATCTGAAGATTAGGGTCTTTCGCCTCTCTGTGCTGTCTCTCCTTGACTGCAGTCTCCTCACCATGCATCTTGGGCACCCACCATGAGAAGGGGGCTCACACATTCTGGGCGGCCGTCAACCGCCTGCCTCTGTCCAGCAACGCCGTGCTTTGCTGGAAGTTCTGCCACGTCTTCCACAAACTCCTGAGGGACGGCCATCCCAATGTGAGTGTCCTTACCTGCACCTCACTATTGGTCCAATGGACGACCGGTCACTGTGAACAGATGGGCATGCATTTGTGTTCTAATGGCCTTGTGTTTGTTCTTTGTTCCTGGTAGGTCATAAAGGACTCCATGAGGAACAAGGCGGACCTTACCGACATGAGCAGGATGTGGGTAAGGAACAGGAAGACCCTGCTGCTTGGCTTTGTGGGTCACACATAGCAGACCGATGCTGGTTAACCAGCAAGTCCTACGTCAGTCAAATTTCCAGCCAGACCACCCACTCATTCACACTTGTCACTGGTTAACCAGTCAGTACACCACAGAGCACCCAAGGGTGCAACACTGCAAAGAACCCCTGATTAAAATTGGGTTTATACCTAGTGAGTGCTTCATTGAGATGAAATCATATTGAGCTTTAGAGTTGTCTGACCATACGTTTCTGGGGTCTGTTTCCCAAAATCATAGTTGTGGTCAGTTTCCCAAAAGCTTAGCTGCAATGCAATTGCTCATTGCCAACAGGCTAAGTTGCTAACTGGTTAGCAACTATGATGTTGGAAAACGGACGCCTGTTCTGTAACTCTGTCAGTGCGGATGGGGTAGCCTGTCTGTCTCGCAGGGTGACAGCCGTCGTGTGACAGTTGACTGACATGTGGTGTGGGGGCTTCAGACGTGTGTGTATGTGTATGCGTGTGATGTTCTGTTCCGACACCGGCTGCACAGTCAAGGCAGAGTCACGTAAAGCAGTACACACACAGACACACACAGACACACAGTCACTCACCCTGATCCTTTTTATAACCTGGCGGTCGTGATGCGTGGTGCTGCATGACTCATAATGCGAAGCTGTTAATGTTTGCTGATGGCCTGTTCAAGTCAAGTAACCATGGCTGGGACGATTAAGGCATCAATCAAATGGGTGCTGTAATGGGATTTCCCCCCCCCTTCTTGCGAGTTGCCTCTTGCCTCTCCATATGAGAGACACTTACAAAGATTGATAGTGTGCTTGCTGCTCTTGCAGTTATCAACTTTGTTTACTTTTGTTGTCAACTTTGTTACTTTTGTTGTCTTTTGGTGGCGGTCTGTATGTGTGGTTCATCTTTCGGTTTGCTGCAAAGTGTGTCAAGTCCTAGTTGTATTTAAGAGAGCTGGCAACCTTGCCTGCACTAACAGGAAGGATTGAATAGATGGAACTTTGCTGACCAGTAACTTTTTTGCTACAGTTGCTGTCCCTGTCGTATCCCCCACTGTGTGCTGATAGGCTTGCAAAGGCCTGGACTCAGGAGAAATTGCTTCCTGTGACCAGAACCCTGCCCTTCCTTTGGTGACATCATCACCAGCAGTGGAGCTGCATGAACAGGAAGTGGGCCGCAGTTGAACTTCTGACACTTTCGGTTGTCATGATGATCATGAGTAGCTGCTCTTTCACAATTAGACATGATGGAAGTACATACTCATTATGTACACACACACACACACACACACACACACACACACACACAGAGTTTATGTAAATTCACCTAATTTAGGCTGTGTGCTCACTGACTATATTGCAGACTCTTCATCAAAGTCAAAATGGAACGTATGCAATTGTCCTGCGTGGCAGCAAGGAATAGTTGCAATAGCATGTTCATTAGAACAGTGCTAATAAACTATGTTGTTCAGATGTTGGAAAGAATTGTGGCTAGGGATGCCTTGGGGTCATGAGCTGTTTGGAATGTTCCCAGTCTTGACTTCCTGGCACCTTGAGGCCTTATCTCCTGTGGTCTTGTTGTTTTGGGCTATTGTGACCATGAATTTTGAGTTATCCTGTGGCATGCATGATAGTGTTATCCTTTTTGGGTCAGTGTGTTTGCAATACACAGAGCTCTTAAATTATATTCACTAAGACTGTTGAAGGGAAAGCACACAATGGAAAAACTCCTTGTTCCATTTGGCTTACCTTAGGCCTGGACAGCCTTTAGCCCTGTTTGACCCTACTTGCTTTCCGTAGACGGCAGGAGGGAGCCAAAGTGCTTCGTCTCTGAGTGAAAATCTCAGACAAGAATTTTGGCTCATAAAGAGCTCTAGCTTCCAGGCAGCAACTGTACTGACACAAAACACACACACACACACACACACACACACACACACACACACACACACATGCACACACACACACACATCCTCACACATTATGTGCCAAGTGCAGTGGGGTACTAGTGCTTAATGATCCCCTTCTGCCAACTTGCTGTGCTATCTCAGCATCTGCTCTCCCCTGAGCAGTTTGAAGGCTGCCACCTTCCTTTGATCTTCTCTCATTTTCTTTTCCTCCTCTGCTCTCTCTCTCTCTCTCTCTCTCTCTGTCTGTCCCTCCTTCCCTCTCCCTCTCTCTCTCTCCCTGTCTGTCGGTCCCTCCTTCTCTCTTAATTTCCACAGGGGCATTTGAGTGAAGGTTATGGAAAGCTGTGCAGCATCTACCTCAAACTGCTCATCACCAAAATGGAGTTCCACATCAAAGTGAGTGGATGACAGTGTGTATGTGTGTGTGTGTGTGTGTGTGTGTCTACCTGTCTCCTCACCTCTGTAATCAGTCTCACACCCCTCCACCCCAGCTGTCTATCTCTCTTCCCTCCCTCCATCTCTGTGGGAAAAAGTGTGTTGGTTCTCATTCCTGTGCACCTCACGAATCTCCAACCTGATGCAAATTTATCGTCTCTGTCAGAACCCCCGTTTCCCTGGCAACCTTCAGATGTCAAACAGACAGCTCGACGAGGTGGGAGAGAACGACGTCAACAATTTGTGAGTGCTCTCGTGGTTGCTTCCTGGAGTGAACACAGGGAAATTGTTTTAGGCAGACGAAATGAAATATCCAATATCAAATTTTCAGTCCTGAACCAATTTAAGTATATGACACTGATAAGAATTGGCAGCAAGATTCATTGTGTGTGCGTCTGTGTGTGTCTGTGTGTGTGTGTGTGTTTGCTCATTGTTTCTGTTGCTTGTCTCCATTGCAGTTTCCAAATGACTGTTGAGATGTTTGACTATCTGGAGTGTGAGCTGAACCTTTTCCTGGCAGGTAATCACCCAGGACAATCTAGTGATGGATGGATGGATGGATGGATGGATGGATGGATGGATGGATGGATGACT
>JAVQKI010204942.1:0-7500 GCA_036025975.1 Nematalosa erebi
TATACTATATTGGTTTATATGTAGCAAACTATGGAAGCACTGCTGTTACAAAGCTTTTAATTGCTGATTCATACTCTTCTCTTTTTGTGTCAATCTAGGCCTAACAAGATATGGTTGCAGTGCCTTTGCAGAACTCAGATCAAGTGTGGTGATCAGAAACACTTCATGGGTTGTTTGTGGGCCTTGGTGCCAACCCACCAGTCAGGTGCATGTGATCCCGGGCCAGCTCGAACAGCCTCATGTGCTGGTTGGTGATGGGGTTAAAGGACCCGCAGGCTAGGAGTACAAGAGGGATGCGGGCAGCCATTTCAGTGCCTGATCACCGTGTGCATATCCTCCGAGAAAATCTGTAACACCAGAGAGTGGAGAGATCGCAGAACTCAGCACAGAGCGCCTCAGGCCAAACACTGATTAAGCTCAAAAATTATGCACCCACATATACTGCACATTTGAATAATTTCAAACCACCATCTTCAAGGCAAGGGAGCGCAAAATCCATCAAGGTCACACCTTTTTTTGCCGCACACAGAGATTTAATATCTGGTGACTCACTGTCCAAATGGTGGAAGAAATGCATTTATGCATTACTTTTTAGGGAATCCGAATGCACGCCCTGGGAGACCATGACCTAGCCGTAATGAGAGTTGCCTTGTTAGTCAAGTGACCCTGTGATGAGAAAAATGGTGACTATCCTTGCTTGGAGAAAGGATTACGTGACTTAATACTTAGGTTGTAAGGTTGTAGTAGGTGACCTGATATTCTGGGGTTATGAATGGACCTGCATTGTGCTAAATGTAAATCTGCTGATAGGGTAGATTTTGCGTGTGATTTAAGAAGGACTATGGGAGACTTATTTGCGGCGCACACATGACATTTCTGTATCCGGGATTCAAAATTGGGGATGGAGGTTGAACAGAGGTCATGCAAGGATGTGTAATACATGAGAAACTTTCAGCTTTGTATTCATTTTGTTCATTTTATTTGCTGCAATAAAATGATCCCCAAATGGTAAAATTGCATCATTAGGAATGCCTGACCACAACATACATTTCAGTATCAATCCATCAATGCTCTTAGGCATATCTACAAAGATGTCTAAATTGACTGATACCCTATTATGATATTATGAGCCTACAATCTGATATGTGTAATATACTGTGAGGTGCAATGTTAATGAACAGAAATAGGTTACTTTTTCTTTAAACAACAGAAAGGTAACTGAGCAGCTTTTCTATTGTAAAAGGAACACAGACCAGCCAGGATGCATTAGGGTACACTGATACAGCCTTGTAAACAGAAATATACATTCCCTTTGTTCAAAAATATGGTTACCAGATCCAGTAGCACATCACCTTTGCCCAGCCATCATGGGCAACAAGGGCTAGAAAATGTTTGCAGTCAGCATTTAGACATGACACCCTGTGTGATATCAGTGGTATCACACAGTGTTTATATCCATGCAGTAGCTGTATGATATCAACTGCATGACCAAAACTGGCCTTTTACAGTGGCCCTACCAGGGTACGATCATCTTTTCATAACCTACACCTGTCCGGCGGCTCTCTCTGCAAATGAGAACTGCTGCTTAACTGACATCTTAATACAGTTGCTAACAAAGTTTGAAAGAAAAAGGCCCTTTTCGTTAGTATAGTTAGGCAGCTAGCGCACAATACATTTATTATAGACCATTTCCCTGAAACATGTAACAAGGAACAAGGAGGAAAAGAGGCAGGCTACAATCTTGCAAAAAATGAACGATCAATTATGTCGACATGCAAACATGTCTTGATTAGATATTTTTCCAAAACGGTTCCTACAGGAAAAACGGTTGACATTACAACCTCCACTTGTTGTGCCCACATAGACAAGGGACACAGGGGGAAAAAAATGAAGAACACGGTCAAATTCAGTCATGACTGACATTTAGCCAACTTTGCTAACGTTAGCAGTTTGACATTTAAGTAACGACCCAAAGCACAGTAGGCTACGTTAACAAGTAAATGCTACATTTCCAAAATTGCTTTTTGTATAGACTGGTATGACGGTGTAAAATAAGAACAGCGTGGTAATACTGTGCAACTTGCTATTCAAATAGTACGTCGTCGTTTACCTTTTCGAGGCTTGTGTAAAGTGCATGTGTTACGCTTTTTATATTCCGCCGGAACACTAGACCAGAGTCTTTTTTATCTGCCCGATTGCACCGAGACTAGGGCTCAACAGTGCCTGCTAGTGGCCATTTACATTTAATGGCGTCAAATTAACTGTAACAAAGACAGCCTGAGTCGTATTCAGCTTTGAATGAGTTTTTAGAATATGTAACCTTGAGGTTAATCAAATACTCAGGGATATTTGAAAGTGGACGAACAAGTTTCAAGTGTGTTCTTAATGAAGAGATAAGTATGTGACCCAAAACTTCCTCTGTGCAGTGAATTAATGCAATCAGATCTTATTTACATTTTTATCTATTTTGTCTGTCTTACTTGCCCCTGTTCTCATGCCTTTGGCCTAAAGGGCTCGCCTGCTGCAGAGCTGTGTTTTATAATAAGTCATAGGCCTATCCCTGTAGTTAAAACTGTTGTTTTGTTTTTTATGCTGGTTTCCTTGTGATGTAACCGACAGCATCTGTACACCATCTGATGGGCAAGGCTACACAGTAAGTGTCCTACACATTGTGAATGTAGACCTAGCCTACCTCTCGTACAGCAGTCTCCTTAATCTTCCCCTCTTGCATTAGTCCTTCATGCATTATGTATTAGCTGTTTAACATAAATAGCCTATGCAACCTTAGACAAGGGGAGAAAGCTTTTTCTGATCACGTTGCAAGGAGGATGACTCTGTTCAATGACATTCTTAAAGAGTTGTGTCACATGGAAATATGATAATTATGTTTTGAAATTATTGTTATTGTTACTACTACTTGATACTACTACTACTACTACTGCTACTTTTATTATAGCCTACTACTACTACTTCTTGTAGGCCTACTCCTCCTCCTCCTCCTACCACTACTATTTCTTCCTCCTCCTCACAGTGCATACTTAAGGAACAGCATGTTTAGATGCAGACTCCTGTCGCTGGCGTGCTCAACAGACAGTCTGAAAAAGTCCTTTGTGCCCCGGGCAAACCAGCCTTTTAATGCAACACAAAAGGAGAGGAGTGTTACAGACTTTTGGGCATGAGTCTGCCCCAGGTCTATACCACAGCATGCAGCTTTTACCTAGTTATCACTGAGCTGAGTAAAATAAAACTCACATTTTGTTAGGATGCTTTGGTTTTCTGTTCTCATTTTTTTCACAGCTTTGTGTTTATGTGGTAGTTGTGGCTAGACTATCTTTTTTTGCTTGCTTTTATTGTATTTTGTCTTCCTATATATAAGCCCCTTTGCACAACTTTGCTTCAAACCAACTATTCTATTTTATTTTAATGTGTCAAACTATGTGTGAGTGTTTTTTTTCTATTCTAGTGTGTAGGAAATTGCTTGGACTGCACACTTAATACCAGTTGTTTATATTTTGTGCTGTCTTCTTGTGCCTTGTATTTGTATTGTATTGGGGGCCAGGCTTAGGCCTATGTTAGAAAAAAAAAATCCAGCACTTTTAAGTGCTTCTCATTAGGAGACGTTTGGAATTTGTGTTTGTGGGCTATTACTTTTACTTGCTTGACGTGGGCAAATGTAAAAAGAAAAAAAAAAAAGCCTCGAAGATAACTTTGATGAGTTTTGTTGACATTGCGATCACACATTTGAGTCCGGCATTATCCTTCTGAGCAATTTTTTTGGATGTTGATTAATATTTAATATTAATATTTTTGAACATCAAATGCCTGTTCTATTGTAAAATTGATAGTGGATGTATTCTTTGTCACTTTGAAACGGACCAACACCACACATTACTGGAAAATATACGGAACTCCACGGTGCCCTCTAATGGAGAATCACAAGTAGCCTTCTGCCTAAAGCTCCGGGTGCTCTCCGTGGTGCTGATTTTAACCAAGACAGGTAGGCCTCTCAGGTAGCATAGCCAAATGATAGATTCAGCGCTTAAAAAACGCAGGGATTATTGAAAAATTATAAGAAATGACAAGAGACAGAACTCACAGATTCTGGAGAATAAAAGACTTAGTCGAAGAGCAATGACTTCATTTGAACAGATTGCCTTCATAAGATTTTAAATAGAATTTGAATTAATAATTCATAAACCACCATTATGGCTAAAGGGACAGCTAAGATGAATTCTTGCCCCGTCTCTTGAAAGTTACAGAATGAGAGTAGGCCACTGCAGGGAAAACCGGGGATGTACAAGGGTAACTGCAGAGTGATGGCAATGGTTATTTGTCACAGCATAGCCGGCATAGTAGTACCATTCCTTTACACAGGCCTACGTGGGATCTGCGAGACGAAGAGCATTTTGCAAGTTGTCTTCGAAGTAAACATTTCCATGAAAAGCTTTAACTTTAAGGGTCTGGGGGATAGAACACTCCGCAGCTTTTGCAGTTTGCCCTTGCACAACAGCCTACAAGCCAGAGTGAACGTAGAGGTTGTCGACAAACGGAACTGCATGCTCGAAGAGCAGCAAGCAGAGAGACCATAATGAACGACTTCTATAATAGCTTTTCCAATCTTTCGGCAGAGCAGGTAAATTAGCTTTCTGAAAGACCCGGGAAATAATATAGCATTTCAAACCACCTCGTTTTATTTTTCAGGAAACTAAACCGATTATCTGAACTTCCCTGGGGCTTTTTTGGAAAATTACATTTAAACAAGAAAGAGGGAATAATACTTTAGCAGCAAAGACTGGTGGAGTTGAATTTCTAACGGACTGAGCAACATTTGGGTAGGCTATTCCACTGGCATGAAATGTCAACTTCCACACTACAGTTTTTCGAGTTGATAGCAGCAAAGCAGAACTAATCTCTTCTTTATAAGGATCCAGCAAGTCCAATGGCAACATTAGTAGACTATGTGACAACTGAAGAATATCAAATTCCTCAAGAGCTTGACAACATAAATAAAATCTCGAATTTAAAGAAATCTACTGTACATCACCAAATCACATTGACTCAACTCTGAACTCGCTCTCATGGCTTCTGAGCAATCAGAACTGTTACTGCCTAAAGCTATTGTGCTGTGATCCTCAAAAAGCAGCACGACTGAAGTTGTAAAGATCTGTCTCTCGATAGCTGTCTAGCAAAGAGATGCTTTTGGAGATGCAGCCTTGATCAGTCACAACTAGCAACACAGCCAACAGCAAAAGACTCCTGGCATAGGTTAGGCTGCTCTAAGAGAGTGATTTAAAAAAAAAAAAAGACATTGACGTAACCAGGATAAATCCAAGGACACCTGATGCTGTAGCTCGGAATGATTGATTGAGCGTTATAGTCTATGTGAGCAGAACTGCCCTCAAGAAATGGGTAACGAATTTGTGGAGAGAAGTGCGTTTCCCACCAAAATAGACAGAAAAATTCGTGACCTCTAATGGAGAAATATAAAGAGCACAAATAATGAAAAAGTGCCACAACCCCGTCAAAGAAACGTATAGGCTAAATAAAAACAAATGTACTGTAACCCTAAAAGTAGCAGGCATTGGATTAAGTTACCATGCCGATGGATAAAAATACAACTAAGGCCCCAAAGGCTAAGGCTATTCAGCCAGTAGCCTACCGTACGATGTGTAGCCTATGATTGTGCTCCCTGCTCAAACAAGACTCTTTGGAGATTGGAAATTTGATACTCTTAATCTTGAAAATATTAATAAGAAATCAGATAGCAGACAGGGTTTCTTGGCTCCACCATTGTATAGGCTATTTGGAGACCAAAATAGAATTATTATTAGAAGTGTTGTTTTTTAGTCTTAAATAAATGGCAGGTCAGTCCATCGGTAGGATAGTCCCACCATAACGACAGGCTGTCGTTAAATCACCTGAGACCGATCCAAACGGGTGTGGATGGATTAATATTAAAGCATCCTTGCTGTGACGTAGTGGTCTGTTCCCGAGGTGCTCTCATCTGCGGTCCCGTCTAGTAGGCTAGTCAAAGCGCCCGCCTCGCTCTGAGCGCGAACGGAGTTCAGTTCAGAAGCCCATCAGTTCGACATTCACCTTCGCAGTAGACGGTTGGAGAAGCCGGCGTCGCAAAGCTTCAGCATTGAGAGTAAAGGTTGTCAAGTGAGTGGAAAAAAGGCAGAGAGAGACACACACACAGATCATCGTGGCCGATATCTTCACCATGAAGAGACTTATATTACCACCGGCGCTGATTTTGCTGGTTTTCGGGCAGTGCGGCATTCTTGCTGGTAAAGGTAAGTAATGTCTATGAACTTGCAATCAGTTTGCCACGTATCGTGGAGCGTAACGTTCTCACAATTCAGATGACAATTTCGGATTAATCGTCTCTGCGACGAGTGTTATATTAAGATGCACATATAAGAAAAGCGGCATACGTTCGCTCATTTCTGCGTTGTCTTATTGGACCATCAGCCTATCTCCAAGCAGTAATCTTTCTTCAATCCTTGTGAAGTTTTGATATGTTGGTAAAATGCATCGAGATAGGCAGACATGAATTGGACCTTTGTTCGCGATACTGACAAATGTAAATAGAGTATTTAAAATATGTTGATTGGATGGACAGTCAATGTTAGTCTCCGAACATTATTGATGTGCATCTTAAACGCCTTTGCAAAAACTGATGTTTATCACTGAGACTTAGGCTATGTGTTTTCATTTTCACAATTTGCATTCATAGTTCATACAGTGATTTAAATAATTGATAGAAGCGTACTGTTCAACTGCGACCGTAATAATGAGGTGTTGACACTGTGCGTATTTTCCATCATAAATATTTGAATGACCCCTGTGGAGAGACTGTTTATACTTTTCCACACGTCGCGGTTATCAGTGGTAAGGCCTAAACAGGGTCTCAACAGTACTGTTATTTGCTTGACAACATATGCATGGGCATATATATCCAGCTGAACAATCAATAGATATCCTATCTAACATTCACCGCAGCTGCTTCAGAGGAGTCAGTAGCATTCATAGCCCCAGTATTAGGAAGACGGGCGGCAGGCGTTTTCTTGCTATTTTCGGCTCAAAGTAAATAAATGGCCCAGTTATGGGGAGTAAAAGGTACGGGCGTCTAAAGATCTCATCGAGTGCCATGGGTCACCGTGAAGCACCTTGTAACGTCGAAGAAGAGTTTTTGTTTACATGTGTCTACAAACGCTTGTCTTGCTGCACTTGCTAACTTCATGTTATTTACCAGCATTGTAACCCTCACAAGATCTCCCATGGGACTGTCAGCGGTATATCCTTAGGTATGCCAGCTGTCTATAGAAGTTCCATAGGGTGGTATAAAATGAGAAGAAAGGTATGACAGTGACAGACAGACAGAAAGGTATGACTTCAGTCTGTGTTGAGGTAGTCTATCGGGAATAAAAGTTTAGCCATGAATTGAGCTCCATCAAGCAAGGGTCATAACACACACGCACAAGCACAGGAGCACAG
>JAVQKI010205103.1:0-10320 GCA_036025975.1 Nematalosa erebi
CCCCCCCCCCCCCCCCCCCCCCCCCCCCCCCCCCCCCCCCCCCCCCCCCCCCCCCCCCCCCCCCCCCGCCCCCCCCCCCCCCCCCCCCCGCTGCCCAAAAGTGAACTGTACATACAAAGATAATTTTTATTCATTTATTTTTTTACACTTAACTGAGTGATGTTACAGTACATAATTTATTTACAACTGTGCAGTAATGTGTGGCAAAATAAATTATCTAGAAGGCAGCGAGAATACATTGGTTAACGAATATAAAAACTGTACATCATTTACGGAATACAATTTTTTTTTCAGTTTTTCTTTTTTTTTCCATTAAACTAATGTTGGCTCTGTAGTGTTTCAAGTCACGTCCTCAGAAAGAGAAACAATGAAATGCCCAAGTAAAGAAATAGACAAAAAAAGAATATTCTCCACTAAAACACCATCTTTTAGAAGTCTTTGCCTCTTGATTTTAAAACATTCTTTTGTATAACGTGTTGTCCTCGTTTTGTTTTGTTTTTTTATTATATTGATGTTTTTTTTCCTCCTTTTGCAGTCATTTGCAGGTTATGCGCTGGCGCAGGCATTAAGGGGGCTGGGACTTGCGCAGGTAGCCAGAGGCTGAGGGCCACACCCCCCCATACATACGTGCAGACTCCGATGTTGGTCTCCTCCTCTTGGGTTTTGGGGTAGATGGGAGGGGATGCGACAGCAGGGGAGCTCTTTGGGTCTCATGCTGGCTGGCCGGGCCCTCCTACTGTAGTCAGTTTTTCGTCAAGGGACCCACGGCCCCGTCTGCGTGTCGCTGCCACTCGTGATTCAGCCCTGGCGCAACCTTCCGCTGCTGCTGCTCCTGCTCAGTGACAGGCCTGGCTGAAGAGTGTGGAGAGCAGGGAGCGCTGCCTCCTCACGTCAGGTCGTATGTGTCCACAAAGGCTCGTCCTCTCCAGGAGGAAGGACAAGGAGAGTTTGAAGGTGCCTCCAGCATGCCTCCGAGTCTGTATGTTTGTCTGTCTGTTTGTTTGTTTTTTCCAAGAAACAGCTCACTGCACCTTTTATTTGTCTCTTTTGCTCCCCGTTAGCCTTTTCTGGCTAGCCCTGAAGTTCCTTCTCCACCACTGTGCCAACTGGGTGGGTGGGGGGGCAGAGGGCTTCTCTCCTGCAATCCTTTTCTCATCGAACAGTTTTTTAAAGTATTTAAAAATAAAATTGAAGAAAAATACTTTGTTTGTCCCTCTTTCTCCCCGTGTTGCTCCTCGTGTCATCAGAGGGGGGCTGAGGTGGGTAAGCTTCAGAGCAAAGCTGTGTTGCTTCCTTACATCCCAAACGAAAAAAAGCATAAAAACTTGAAGGATGAAAGTGCAAGTTGTGTGTATTTTTTTCCCCGGTTAAAAAGATGCTCTCCACTTGTACAGTGGAAAAGAAATCAATAGGAAGTTCTTTTTCATCTTTAACTATATAATATATACGTTTTGCTTTTTTCCTCAAAGAAAAGTATCCTCCTCTTCAAACCAGCTAGCCCTTACCATATGTTCTGTCTGGTGTCTCTACAAAAGGGTAAAGATTGAGAGAGACCGCACACACAATGCGGGGTTGAATTGGTTTTCCTGTCATGCCGGCAGCAGCACAAAGTCATCGTTGACGTCCACCATTGGCACGTAGAAGGAGGGAACCTCGTTGACGCACAGGGACTTGTGCCCGGCAGGGTCCAGCTCCTGCACCTTGAGTTGCCACTCCATCCGCTGCACGGCGTTGAGGGCGGCGGCCTCGTGCTGCTGTCGCATCAGCAGACATGTCTGTAGAGAGGTCAAAGGGGAAGTGAAGAGTGAGCACTAAACCTCAACTGGAAGACAACAAAAGTATAGTCTGTTTGGACTCATTCTGTACTAAGATTATACTATACGAAGTGCACTAAGCGGCATACGGAACAAATGGGAATGTTTTTTATCATCTCATACAGGGAGGACATTCCCCAATGTTTAAAAATATTCTGATGTTTAAGACTGCTGCTGCTGCTGCACGAGATACAGCTTGAAAAGCTCTGGATGCAGTACACATAGTATCTGGTCCACAGATACTTACCTTCATGCGGTCATACTTGTCATCTACGTCTTGAATCCAGGAAATGAACTGGCGAGCATTGAACCGATCTCTCACCGATTTGTTTTCATCCCCCTGAGGTGGCAGAAACAGTATTTACCAAACAGAAATATGACCGCAGTGGTCAATTGCCTGCCAGAGACCTGAGACAAGCAAAAATGTGGGATTAGCAATTACCTGGCTTTCCGATGGCATGTTGTACACCTCAGAGTCCAGCAGCATGGTGCAAGCACTGAACGGAACTGCCTGATTGGCTATCGTTCTAGCTGCTCTGCAGTGAACTCGCAGCACTTCCTGTTCACAGGAGACGATCAGCTTCTCCTGGGAGGTAAGGAAGACATATGAGTTAGAAGGGGAATAAAAGTCATCTACACTTCTAAATCTCCTTCAGAAAACTTTGGGGTTGAGGTTGCAATGAAAAAAAGTTGGGAAAATCTTATTAAAACCAGAAGACAAAAAAATAATTATCAAGGTCTAACAAGATTCAGTGGAAACATATTAGATGAGAGATGAAATGGTGGTGTTGATTGCGCTGTGATATGCTTACCAGGCAGTGGGAATGCATATTGCAGTTACATTGCTTTTCTATTACAGGGCAACTTTGATCATTCATCAAAGGTTTCACGCTCTCACGATCAAAGCACACGCTCTAACAGACTGACTTCAGAAGTTAGGGTGTGTGTGTGTGTGGAGGGGGGTGGGGTGGGGTTGAGAGAGCGAAAGAAAGAGTGAAAGAAAGCGCTTACCCGCTCAATGCTGTGCTGCAGTCTCAGCTTCCCTCTTACAGCCTCCTGCTGTCTGAAGAGATCCTTTAGGGGCTCAGTCAGTGATGGGGGCGGAGCGATCTAATATAAAAAAATAAAAAATAAACAAACAAAACAAAACCAAAAAAAAAAACAGAGAGATCTTGTCATTCCATCAGCCACCAAAAACTTTACTCCTGAGGAGAAAATTAACTTGCCCTTGCATAAAAAAATGAATACCCAGATGGGGGTCAGAAAAAAGATCAAGTGCTTACCACAGGGATGTGAAGTTTGCTCAAAGGCTTGCCATCTAGCAGGTAGGAGCCGGTGTAGGTCACGTACTCGGCATAGCACTGAGGGGCCTGGGGCGTGATGTAGCACAGGATCTTTCGTTTCTCCTCAATCTTTTTGCGGATCTGGAGGTACTCGAAATATGGGTTGGAGCGGTCGCTGTGGTACGGCTCGATGTCGTCCAGCTTGATGGCGTTCACAATGACGGCCAGCGTCTGCTGGATCATCTCTCTCGTCTGCTGCATGGCTGTGTTCACCAGCTGGACCTGCACTGGCTGCTGGCCTGATTTTGGGAACTTCCTCTTGCGTGGGTGAGTCACCTGCGAGTCCTCGTCCTCCGCGGGTCGCCCCTTGCTTTTGTTGAAGGGAGGAGCGGCAGGGGTGGCACTCACTGGCGTCAAGTTGCTAATGGGCTCTTTCTCTTTCTCACCGGGCAAGGAGGACACCGTTGTGAGCGTGGTAGTAGTGGTGACTGATGAGGTGGCAGATGACTGTGCGATGCTCACGGGGCTGACTGTTGTGTTCTGCTGCTTGTTCTGGATTGCAAGCATCTGTGCCCGGTTGCGGGTCATTCTCGGGGCAATCTCCTCCACTTTCTTGGTTACCTCAGACGTTGCAGTAACAGACACAGTCAGCTTTGAGGAAGTATCTGCTGCCTCGGTCACCTGTACTGTACACGAGGTGGTAACAGAGGCCGTGCCCAAAGTTGAGTGGTGAGGACTGCTGGATGCACTCACAATCAAAGTCGGCGTAATACTTCTCTGCTCAGGCTTCAACTCAAGCGTAGACACTGTAGAGAGGGACATTTCGGAGGATGCTTCTTTTTGTCCATAATCCTGGTCATTTTCAGGCAACGCTGTAGTAAACAGCATAGTCTTGTCACCAACACTCCTGTCAGTAAAGGTGGCTGCAGGTTCTTTATTGGCTGCCTCTTTCATGACGTCTTCCTGCATGCGCTCAGGTTCTAGTTCCATGGCAGGTCTGTATTCGTCCTCATGTGGAGTAAAGACAGACTCCTGGGGAGCTTCTGAAGGTGCCAACGCTGGTGAACATGCTGGTTTAGGCAGCACAGGCAAGTCGACCTCCATCATTTCAGGCTCCTCTACCTGGGGTTCCAGGGCTCTCTCTGGCTTGAGCAGATTTCCTGGATGTGGATGTTCCACTGGCACAGAGTCCGTAACACTCGGCTCTGCCATTCCTTTCTCTTGAAATGGGAGATCTGGAAGAGAGAACGGCCCCAAGTCATCCTCCACCCCAGGAGAAAATGGGTCAGCCCACGGAACCACAGGCTCGTGGCTAACAGCAGGGGCTATGTTTTCCTCAGCAGGATAGCCAAGAGTCTCCTGTCTGCTCTCATGCGTCGGCACGCACAGAGGCTCTGGGTGAAGCGGCTCCTCTTCCATGTTTGGTTTGCAATCTGGGAAGAAAGACTCAATATGTGTAGTGGAGGATGATGCCATATAGGTTGTTTCAGGCTCCATGGGCTCTGGTACAGGTCTTTTGGGTGATGAAAGTTCATGCACGTCCTCTTTAGGAGCTTCATACTCAGGGTCAGCAACGTGTGGTGAGCAGTACGGTCTTGGATAAGCAGAGTATGGTGGCGTCACTGACGGATGGACAGGGATGTGTGGTAGATCAGTATCCGAGTGGTGGAACGGACTGCTGATCTTTGAAACAGCTGCTTCTACTTCGGCATAAGCTGACTGGGGTGCCAGACCAACCACTGGATTCCAACTCAAGGCTTGGTCACAAGAGTTCTCTGTGATGTTGACAGGCTGATGGGGGGGTGTCAAAGGGAGTATCTCCGCATCTCTCCTGTCTGGAGACTCAGGCCAGCTCTTTTTCAGGGTACTCTCCATTTCTGGAGAGAACGGTCTGTCCTCCCTGGACTGAATGGCTTTCTCCGGAGAATGCTCAGCCTCTGCAATGTCCTCTACATCATCATCTCGGTCATCCTCCTCCTCGTTGTCGTCGTCATCATCTTCTTCTTCCTCTTCTTCTTCTTCGTCTTCGTCTTCCTCATCCTCCTCGACCTCTGGATCCTCAGCGACTGGGGGCAAGTAATCACTCCCACTAACTGGGTCTGATGGCAACAGTCTAGGCTCACTATGAGGAGGCTCTGAGAGATCATCAATGTCCATGGGAGGCAGAGCAGCAGGTGCAGGGGTAGGCGGAGCAGCAATGTCCAGGCATGGCTCTTGGGGATCTGGCCTGTGGACTGGAGTTGAGGGCTTTGGCAGGAAGTTGCTGTACATGTTGTCTGTGGGGTGCTCACTGTCACTAACTGGATTTGATGTAGACCCGTCTGGCAGGTGTTGTGAAGAGTCTGACCTTTCCATGGGAGGGAAATAAGGAGGAGATGGACAGACAGGTCTGTCTTCAGGAGGGTAGGAGGCAGAGGACTCGTATTCAGAAGGTCCAGATGCAGTCTGGGATCGAGGAAATTTATCTGCCTCTGCCTTGAACTCCTCTTCCAGAGGTCTTCTGACGTCACAGGACGCAGATTGTCTGACCAGAGGAAGCTGAAGATTTTTGGCTGGTGTGAGGCAAGTGGTCTCTTGATAGTTGTGAGAGGAGTTAGAATATCTGTCAAAGAATGATGGAGAACACGCATTCACAGAGGGGTCTTCAAACACAATTTCTGGGTAATCCTCTGTGCTGCAGGATGGTGTACGTGGGGTCTGCATGACTTCCTCATAACTGGGACAAGAGATTACTGATGTGGGGGTGGGGACTCCTGTTGGTCTGTTCTGATCAGGCCTAGGGGAAGCAGGAAGATTTTCGTTCATCTGATGGCCAGATAGCCAGTCCTTTGAGTTTTGACTGTCCACTGGCTGAGATTTCCTATCAGGTGACATCATCTGAGCTGGAAGACCAACATCTTTGAGTTTCTTCTCTTTCAACGCAGATTCGAGAGAGCTTGATTTTTTAGAGGACAGGTCATTTCGGTTCTTCTTCAGCTCTTCACTTGTCTTGCTCTTATCCTTGAGCTTGGGGTCACCTGATCTATGTCTAAGCTTCTCCATCTGTTTCATTCTCTCTTTGTGTTTCTTATGACGTTCTTCCACCTCTTGGTCTTTTAAACTGAGCATTTTTCCAAAACTTGTCAGCCGGAGATCTCCATCGACCAGCAATTTCTCACGAGGACGGTTGTCTTTTCGAGAAGTGTCTTTGGATACAGGAGTGAGTTTGTCATTTTCCTCTTTAACTTTTATCTTGCCATAGTCCACTCTATTGTCTTTCTCCATGATGTCCCTGTGCCGTTCTTTGCTTTTGGGGTCGTATTTCGGACTGTCCTCTTTAGATCTCTCCTTAACACTAGTCACCTGTGGGCTCTCCTTTAGCCCAGATTTCAGATCTTCCTTGGAGTGCCTAAATGATCCAAAACCATCAGAGTACTTGTGTTTCTCCTCCTTCACCTTTTCCTTATGCTTCTCTTTTTTCTTTTTGTCTTTAGTCTTATCACTGCTGATGATACTGCTTGCCTTGTCCTTGTCAGCCTTTTTGGACATCTCTTTTTCAAATTCCAGAGTTTTGTCAAAGTCATCCTCTCCATCTGTTTTAGCCCCATACGGGAAGGTGTAAGGGTCAGCTTCAAGTGGCATGGGTTCTTTCTCATATGGTAAGCTTTCTCTGCGACCATAGACTTCTCTGATTTCTTCAGGTTTGTCTCTCTTGTCTCCTCTGTCCTTTTTGATTTTGTCTTTTTCCTTCTCGTGGCTCTTCTTGGATGAAGAGGAGGATGAGTGTCGATGCCTCTCTTTTTCTCTGAATTTGTCCTGAGGGTTGGTAATAGAAAGGGAGTCTCTCCTTTCTTCTGAAATATCTAGAGAGCTGATTGTGGAAGAGTCGTACAAACTGCTTGGGACCGGCTCGTGGCCTCTATCTGTGAAACTGTCAGACGAGATCTCACTGTTCTTGTCATTGGAGTCATCTTTGTAATCATTCATGGCCTCCTCCTCAAGCTTTTCCAGCAATGATTTTTCATTTTCACCACTCCCTTTGGATGGTTTTCTGTCTTTCAGGTGGTCTTGCTTGTCTTTGTATTTACTCTTGCCCTTCTCTTCGCTGACTTCTCTCTTGTCCACAAGTTTTTGCTTATTTTTCTTGTCCTGATTTGAGTCCACTGATGTTCTGTCTTTGCGGTCTTTGTGTTTTGTCTCTGTTGACTCCTTGTCCTTTTTATCTTTATTGTGTTTTTCCAAAGAGCCCTTCCTTTCTTTCCCGGCATCAAACGAGGCCTTGTCTTTCTTCTTTTCTTTATGCTCCTTGTCTTTCTGCTTGTCTGCGGAGTGCAGCTTAATGTCTGTCGAATATTTTCTGTGTTTCTCTGATTGGAAGTGGTCTAACTCATCCACATCAGGCGTTGAGTCTTTTCTATGGGAATCTGATAGACCAAGAGAGTCACTCAATTTAGCTACACCCCCATTAAAATTATCCTCTTCATCTTCGCTCTCATCTGTGAAGATGTCTGCGATTTTGAGCCAGGTCTTCTCTTTCTTCTCAGGCTTCCGTTCCTCCTTTTTCAGCTCCAGGAACTCTTTGTCCCGGTCAGTGTGCTTATCCAGTATGGTCTTTTCCTTTTTGTCTTTGCTCTGATCAGATGACATTTTGCGGTCTTTGTCTTTATTGTGAGAGTCTTTATGCTTGTCTTTTGTTCCTTCCTTCTTCTCTTTCGAGCTTCTGTCAGAATCTTTCTCCTTGAGGACTTTTTCCATGGAGCTTCTATCAGCCTTCTCCTTTTCCTGGTCTTGGCTTCTGTCTTTTGGCTTGTCCTTGTGTTTATCTCCTTTTGATTTCTCTTTCTTCTCCACTCCATCCCCTTTCTTCTCCTTGCCAGAATGGTTTCTCTCCCTGAGTTCAGATTTGCCAGTGGTTTCACTCTCTGATTTGTCTTTGAAGAAGGATTCTCCGCCATACTCATCTCTCATGGATTCAACTTTAGCTTTGGAGTCTTTTCTCTCTTTAGAAAATTCATAGGTATCTTTCCTGTCTCTGCTACCATCGACTGGATCCTTTTCTTTTCTATCTTTGACCACCTCTGTGGACTCCTTCCGCTTTTTGTCTTTTTCTGAGTAGCTGGAGTTTAGTTTCTGTTTATCAGTCCAGTCCTTTTTCTTTTCACTGACCTTTTCAGAAGACTCTTTATCTTTTTTCTTAGTTGTGGTGTCTTTCTCTGAGCGCTTGTCCCCATGATCTGACTTTTTGTCCTTAACTTTGTTCTCTTTCTTTCGGTCTCGGCTTTCTTCTTTTACCGTCTCCACAGTAAGCTTGACGGCGTTGTTTGCCTTATATTCTTTGTACTCCTTGACTGGAGTGTCCCAGCTGTCATCTCCGTCCCCATAAAGTGAATCTGAGGAAAGTTCTGACTGCCATCGGTCGTGGGGGTCGTCTGAAGGGCTGAGTTTCGTGTCCTCTAAAAAATGATTTTTTATGTCATACTCATCATAGTCTGGCTCCTCCTTTAACACCTTGTCTTTCTTTGACTTCTCCTTCTCCTCCTTGGAACTTTTGTCTTTCTCAGATTTAAAATGTTTCTCCTCTTTAAGTTCTACCTTTTTGTCAGGTTTAGAGGACTTGTCCTTGGACTTCTTCTTTTTCTCATCTTTATGGGCTTTCTGCTTATCGTCCTTGGGCTTTTCTTTATCCTTGATGCCTCTGTCCTTTTCAGATTTTATCACTTTGTCCCGCTCCTCTTTGCTGGCCTTCTCCTTGGTGGACTCTTTTGTCTTCTTAGATTTTTCTTCTTTGCTGCCTTTCTGTGCCTCCTTTCCAGTCCAGTCTTTGTCTTCGGATTTGCCCTTAGACAACCTATCCTCTTTCTTAGAGTGGTCTTTATCATGTTTAGAAAGTTTCACTTTACTTTCAGACGGAGACTCTGACTCAACAATGAGTGACTTTTGTCGAGAATCGTCAAAGTCGAAGGAAAAACTCTTGACAAACTTTTCGTTCATGTCTTGGTTCAGAACTAGACTTGGGGCTTTCTCCTTCTCCTTGTTTTTGTGTTTGTGTTTCACTTTGTGTTTCTTTAACACTTTGCCATCTTTGTCTGTTTTTGAGACCGCTCCATCTGTGTTGGAGGTCTTATAAAAGTCTGAGCTCTTCTTGTCTGTCGCACTGGCGTGTGCATTGTTTTTCTTTTTACTGTCCGGGACTTTCTTTTTCACCTGTTTTACAGACTCTACGCTCGAGTCTGCGGAGGAGTAATCAGACTCACTGGAGAGTCTCTCTCTGACGGAGTCTGAAAGTGAGCTGACATCAGACCATGCTGGCGAGGACACAGTCTTCCAGCCATCAGTCCTCCACTGCTTCGGATGCTGCTCAGCCAGAGACTGTGTCAGCTTCTGCGAACTTAAACTCCCGTGTGAGGAGGAAGAGGAGGAGGCTGAGAGCGAGCTGAAAACGGACGAATCTTTAAGGCTCAGGGCATTTGAGTCCTTTATACAGTTCGAGCTCTGCAATGAGCCTTTGTCGTCCTCGCTCTCCAAATCTCCAATCTCTGAATCTGAGGTACAGAACTTGCCAAACCGCACCTCCTTGCTGGCATTACTCTTAGTCTCCTTCTTTCTCTTCTTTTTAACTTTGCTCTTTTCTTTCTGCTGTTGCTTGGAGCTGAGCGCAGCGGATTCCCGGCTTTTGGCATTGGAGGCCGGCGTTGTCTGCCGCTGCGTGGGCGTGGGGGTGAAACACAAAGTGCGGTCGTCCTCATCCGAGCTGTTGCTGTCCGACATGATGCGACGCGCAGGCTTCTTTGGTGTTAGCGAGTTGGTTTTGGAATAGGTTTTGACCTCCATCTTGGGTATCGAGATGAAGCTGTTGGCCTTGCTGACAGAGTCCTTGCGGAAGTCCTTCTTGAGTAGATGCTTGTCGTCGACAGGTGGTACACGCTCCTCCTCGTCGTCCTCATCAAACTCGTATTCATCCTTGATGGGTGTGGTGGTTGACTTGGGGGGATCAAGGCTTTTCCCTTTCAGCTTCAGGCCCTTTTCAAACTCTGAGTCTGTGTTATTGCCATCAACAGAGCTGGATGGGGCAAATGAAGGGGCATCTTCTTCCTCTGAGGATTCTAAATAGAGAAATATTTTTCAATTAACCTCCAAAACATAATGTTACAACACTACATCCACAGATTAAGGAAGTAATCTTATCTTATCTTATATTGTTCTAAAGCTCAAAATATCACAAACACCAATGATACATTGCATAT
>JAVQKI010205123.1:0-10192 GCA_036025975.1 Nematalosa erebi
CCCCGTTTGTTTCCCTATCCAACAACAGGCTGTTTTCACTGATTTGGAGATTCTTGCTGCCATCTTTGCCGCTGCCATCCATGACGTAGACCATCCAGGCGTCTCCAACCAGTTCTTGATTAATACTAGTGAGTTGCATTTTCTGCTGTTCCATTGTATGACTATGTTCTAGTCAATAGTACTTCTATAAATTCTAAAGCCGTTTTAGCACCAATTACAAAATAGCTTTCAAAATGGCAATAACATTACTAGGTATATAGTCTTTATAATACAAAAAAATGAAACCACAGTTTTAAATGTAACATTGAAGGTTATTGATTTTTATTTTTCTTAATGCATCATCCCATAGACTCTGAATTGGCTCTCATGTACAATGATGAGTCGGTGCTGGAGAACCATCACTTAGCCGTGGGCTTCAAGCTGCTGCAAGGGGAGAACTGTGACATCTTCCAGAACCTCACCAAGAAGCAGCGTCAGAGCCTCAGGAGGATGGTTATTGACATGGTCAGTAACCAGCAGCCATGGCCGCCCCATTCCACTCCGCTCCGCCTGGTTATTTGTGTCCTGTGTAAGGAGTTTGCTGTTACTGGTGGCGTTATTAATCGTGCGTTATTTGTGTGTATGTGTGTGTGCAGGTTCTGGCCACAGACATGTCCAAGCATATGAGCTTGCTGGCGGACCTCAAGACGATGGTGGAGACGAAGAAGGTCACTAGCTCGGGAGTACTGCTGCTTGACAACTACACAGACAGGATTCAGGTAAACGATTTAAATCTCTCTCACTCCGTCTCATTTTGTTGGCATTTTTTTTTTTTTTTCAATTTCAGTTGTGTCATAGCTCACACCTCTCTCTGCGTCCATCTCCACTCCTCCAGGTCCTGCGTAACATGGTGCACTGCGCTGACCTCAGCAATCCCACCAAACCACTGGACGTGTATCGCCAGTGGACTAACTGCATAATGGAGGAGTTCTTCCACCAGGGAGATCGCGAACGCGAGCGGGGCATGGAGATTAGCCCCATGTGTGACAAGCACACTGCCTCAGTGGAGAAGTCCCAGGTAAGGTCCCTTCCAACCCTCCATCCCCACCCCCATCTTGCCAATGACAGAGATGTTTGTATGTGTGTGTGGGTATGAGTGTGAGAGTGTGCGCGTGTGTGTCTCATCACCTCTGAGGCTTTATCAGTGCGACTGGTCCACTGGGTCTGACCACAGGTCACAACACGAGAGGTTTTAGCTCTTGGACAAAAACAGACGTAAAAAGAAAGTAGAAACCAAAGAGTTTAGCTCGTATCGCTCTAGAAT
Organism: Nematalosa erebi; assembly: GCA_036025975.1. Lineage (NCBI taxonomy): Eukaryota > Metazoa > Chordata > Actinopteri > Clupeiformes > Clupeidae > Nematalosa > Nematalosa erebi. Next base: position 1,304 of record JAVQKI010205123.1, read on the forward strand.
CTTTGGTGGAAACAGTAAATGTTTGTCAGTAATGAGTAACAGGTGAGAAAGTGATGTTAAACAACTACCAGAGGCTCTTACGTTCTGACTTGCTTTGTTCTCAATCTCATAGTTCTCTCTCATTCTCTCTCTCTCTGTGTGTGTGCGTGTGTGTGACGTAGGTTGGTTTCATTGACTACATCGTGCACCCGCTGTGGGAGACCTGGGCTGACCTGGTGCACCCAGACGCTCAGGACATCCTGGACACGCTGGAGGAGAACAGGAACTGGTACCACAGCATGATCCCCCAAAGCCCCTCCCCACCCTTCTGCGACGACGGGACCCGTGCGGGGGGGAACAAGTTCACGTTTGAGCTGACGTTGCACGAGGATGGCGGAGACGACGCGGAGCAGCGCGGCCTACGGCAACACCAACTCGCCGGCCACACACCACCGTCACATGTGGAGATCATCACTCAAGCGCCTTCGCCCGTGGACACGTAGTGCTGCCGTCAAGCGCCCACTCGTGAGTGGGCTCGTCGTAACGAGCAAAGTTTTCTTTTCTTCAAAAGGAGAAGCAAGGGAAAATATAAATCTCTTCGCCCTTGAGCTTTCAAAGGAAGCCTCAGAGCACATGAAGACTGTCACCGCATGGCCAGGTGGCTGAGACGCCGCGGCACACTCACTCGTTTCTGCCTCGCTGAGAGATGGGGATTTCCCCGACTTGAGTTCCTTTTGCATTGTCGAGGCTCACTGACCTCACATTGTGCTGCACTCTGGCAGTGCAGGGTTAAGGAAGTCTTAGCGGAACAAGTGAACATTGTTGGGATGAAAGACAAACTGGTTTATGAACCTGCTGGTATACTGCTTTTGGACTACGCACTGACTGAGTGCTGGAATTTTATATCGGACAAGTTTACCTTTTGTAACAAATTCATAATGGACTCTGTCTCTACAGTTTTTTATGTAATTTATTTTGAATTGTGACTCCCATTTAATGAGTCTTTTTTTAAGTGCTATCTTGGTACTGAGAACAATTCGTCTTCCAGGATTTTGTACAAATGTTGATAAATAGTTATTTCTCATTGAACAGTATAAAAGACGAACACATTTGCCACTTCACTCTTGTGCACAGCATACAACAGGAAATCTAAGCTTTTCTTAAACAGAGCCTGTTGTGTGGGTTAATTTACCAATATCCAAAGCATATAATGTTGCACTGGTCATTGCCCCCACAGAGGCCAGTGTTCGTTTGGTCGACAAGTGGAGTGGAGTGCCATTGACATACTTGGGTTTACAAGAAAGGCAAAGCAGCACCCAAAGGCTCAGAAATAAAGCACTTTAGAAGTGGTGCTTGAACCACTTTCAGAGAAACTATATAGCATCTAAATTAGATGTAATCACTTAGTGTAATACATACTAATTTTGAAATGGTTCTTGATAAGACAAAAAAAAACTCTTAACATTGAAGACCTTCTACATAATCAGTAGTGAAAATTTATTACGAGACATCATCTTTTGGGAGTTTTGAAATGTAAAAGGTTTTGACACAATCAGAAACAGCCCCAGTGTGATGCCTGTCGTGCGATGGTTCCCATTAAGCTCCATTTACAGTTCATACACACCACTCATTAGTGTGTTCTAAATTCAGTATTTATGATCAATGTAGAGTTTCAATCATGTGCGTGATATGCTGGTCTTTCAGCATGAAATTGTATGCTGTATTTATAATAATACTTTGACATTGTGTATGCTGCTATTCTAAGCTCTATCCCACCTCGTCTTTGAATTAGTGTCCACATATCCATTTGGAAACAACCCACTGTAACTGTCGTACTCCAGCAACAGAATGCACTACTGTGGACTTGATTAAAGGAGAATTTTGGGATTATTGCTGGTCCTTTTTCAGTGTTTTGAGGGTTTTTTTTTTTTTTTTGAAATGTGGCGCATTTCTGTGTGATTCATTGTAATTGGAGAAAGAAGGAAAAAAAAAACACAAAGAAAGAACATTTGAACAGGAGGACAAAACATTATGCATTTTCATCAAACGCAACAAACCCTGTATAGCTCATAAATGCACAGAGATTTTGGTATACTGTAGGTATGAGTGAGTTGTCATCGTCCTCTGAACCAGACACACTCTTCTTGATCAGCCATCAAATACAAGACCATTCATGAAGCTCTGCACTATCCTGTCAACTTGTTAGAAATGTGTCCATCTTTCCAATAAATGTATGGTTACACAAGACATGATTTTCTGTTGTGCTTATTCTCAACTTCATAGTTTGGCAGATCACACAGCTTACTAAGAGATATACTGTATCCGTTGGTTAAGCTACAGTGACAGTTTCTGTCTTCACAAGAATGCCGTAGTCACTGGCAGATGGTTTCATGTACGGGTCACTTCTTAACCTGCGTCACACTGACAGAAGAAGAGACCTGACAAAGGTTTACGTGAGCCTATGGAGATAGCGCAAGTCCATGTCTGACTGCCGTTCTCCCATGACCAACTGGAGATAATCATCAGGAGACGTGACTGGCCGCTACAATAGAAACTTCGCGGCCCAAATGCTTTTTTTAGCAGGCTACAGGAGTTCATGATTGACTTGTGTGTGTTTTCAATGCATGGTTAGGAATGGATTAGAGTTGACCAGTGTAACTATTTTTAAAAAAGATCACAATTCACAAGAAAAATGAACATGTGAGCTGAGCACGAGGCCATTTGTAGTGATTGAGAGAGCAGGCTGACAAACAAGACCAGCAGAGTTTCAGTGACGGGGGAGAGAGAGAAAGAGATAACTCACACAGAGTCTCTTGAGACTGTGAGCTTCAGAGGAGTGTTTAGCAAATACTCAGTGACCCATAGGCCAGTGTTTTCCACCCTGCTCATGGAAGCAGCCGAGTGCTTGAGAGAGTGAGTTTACTCACAAACACAGTGCTTCATCCAAGACAGGGACTGCTTTCGCTTGAGTAACCCAGCTGCGGACACAAGTCCAATCGGAAGGCTTTCAGATAAAGCCACAAAATTAAACTGCTCCAAGGAGACAAAACTAGGCCATCTCATTACTGCATGTTGCTCATCAGCCAGCATTTTATAGTGTGGTAGTGGTATTATCACACAGTTATTCTGTGTTACAGTAAACAGTTATTCTGTTGAACACAGAACAGAAGTGCTCTTTTGTTACAGGGATTTGTTGATCTCTGTCATAATGGGAGCCCAATCACTATATTTTAATAAAAATGAACCCTTCAGGGACTTGAAACACAGTTGGGTGTTTGTTTGTTTTTTTTTAATAGAAGATACAATGCTGGGTATCAGTTTACCATTCTTGGAATACATATTGGCTTTGTTTTGAGTGAAAACAAATGGTAATGAAGGTGATTTATTGTTTTGCTGTTGCCACTACAGTAAGTTATTCTATGGTCAGGGCTAAAGGGAAATGGCCTTCTCACCTTTCTTCACTGGAACTCATAACAACCACATACCAGCCAATGGCTTTCTGTGAAAAAAGTTTCACTGTTTCCTTCCTTGTTTGCTTGCGTATGTATGTGTGTGTGGTTGTGTGAGTGTGTGTATATGCCTGTGTGTGCGTATGTGTGTGTGCACGAGTGCGCGCATGTGCTTGTTTACAGAGGGCTAAATTGTTGTTTACAGTTGTGAGCACCATAGAGAAGCGAGAGCCATGTATGGAAACACTGAATTGCATCTCCAGCAATTACATTTATCTCACTTAAACACTCAAGAGCTGCTGAAAATCAACACTGGCTAGAGTAACAAAATGCAAATTCATTATCATCTCAACAAATAACTGTGACATGGTTCATGCAGAAAATGTGATCTGTACTGTAAACACATACAATTTAACCTACCCATTACTTTCTCAAGCACCCTCATCAGAAACTACAGTGAGGTGAGTGGCTGTTTGAGTCCTACAGTATGTTTTACTGCTTGCAGGAGTCATCTTATGAGCCAAACTTAAGCCATGCTCTGTTTAGACAGTCCTCAGTCCTCTGAGACTTCTTTTACAGCAAGGACAGTGAAGACACAAAGGACATAAAGACACACACTCTCTCTCTCTCTCTCACACACACACACACACACACACACTCACACACATATACACACAAAAGAAGAAAAAACAAAGTTCTACACAGACATACAGACTAGCACCCGCTTCTAAACGCATCTTTGTGTAAACACAAACAAGCTTCACAAATATACACAAACGGAAACAATTTTCTTTGTGAATAAACATGTTTGTTGGAATGGTGCTCTCTCTTAACACTCACTGTAAAATGTTAACAATCGTGTGTCCTATGAAAGTCGGAGAAAAGGAAGAATGAGGCGCATCAGTTCATTTGATGCAGGTGGAGGTGATGGAGATGCTCTCTAACATTTGGCATCACAGTTATGAAGAGTTTGGTTCCAAAACAATTTTAATACATTTTCAGAAATATTTTTTTTTTTTTTTACATTTTGTCTTTCAGATTTATCAGTGGATCTACATTTGGGTTGCTTTAGCTTGATTTATTTTTACAAAATAAAATCAACATAGTTGAGGTTTGCTCAATAATTACTGAAGTACACAATTTAAAAACACATGACTTTTTGAAAATTTTCAAAAATGGATTTATAGCATTTTGGAACCAAACTCTTCATATTATATACCCCCAATCTGCTCACCCCCTGAGAGTGTGTCAGCCTTTAAGGAGGCCTTGAGGTCTTGAGTCCATCCCCACTGAGAGTTCTGTTGGATTCTCACAGTAATTTTCTAATCTCTTTCTCCCACTCACTTCCTGTCACTCTTCACTGTCATTTCTGATGAAAAGCAAAAATAGCCCAAAATTTACTATGACAATAAAATATTATCCCAAGGCACACTAATGGATGCAATTCAGCTGATATTAACAAAAACGGACAAGAGTGTTCTACAGCAAACTACTAACTGCTTATGAAGTGGGGACAGAGTAGGAACTAAAGGGCATCTTCCATTTTATGCATATCTGTGTTTACACTGTATTATTTACAGTGTATGTTTGAGAACGTGTGTGCGCGCGTGTGTGTGTAGACATGTGCACATGCCAATAGGTTAAGTCAGAGCTGTGGGTAACAGACATTTGTCTGTTACCTTTGTGTAGATTAAGCACGTCTATATAAACTCATGACAGTAAAAGTTAAAGTAAAGTAAAATTTTGGGCGCATAGACAGCCATAATGCCGCAAGCAAAGTCAGGTTTGTTTTGTATCTTCAGCTCACAAATGACACTTTCAATTTTCGCCCACAGAAACACAATCTGTAAACTAGATGATAAACATCTGTCATGGTAGGTCTCAAGACGTCTGCTTGCACCGCTCTGATGGTAAAAACAGCATTTCCTGCGCTATCTACATTCCGTATTCGGACAGCCCATGGGATGAACTCATGTAGTAAACACAAATCTGCACGTACTTGCTCCTGGGACTCTCGGGCTGTTCTGAGACCAGCTAGCTCCTACATCCCACTGCCTGACTAAACCTTGGCAAGGGAGGCCTCACTGACTCAGGAACAGATTAAATGAGAGCAGGACTAGAGAGATGGAACGTGCCAGTCAGTGAACGTTGCAGTAAACGTTGCCAGTCAGTGAACGTTGCAGCCTGTAGGGTGATGGTGGTTGTTGATTAGACTCTATTTTTGATGACTAATCCCTCTCGCCATGGGAATCCAGCTGTGGCAGAACAGTTATAATCATCAATTATAATTGCACACTTAGAATAATCAATTCATCTGTACAAATAAACATATATGTATGTCTGTAACTGAAATGTTGCCACTGGTCTGCTCATTTTTTGTACACCCTTGTAAATCTCTCCCAAAAATGTGTTTACAGAAGAGTGAATGGATTTGCATCCTCATAACTGAAATTCTCTCATTCAGTTTCTTTTTAGCCATTTTTGAGCTAATACAACTTAGCAACATACTGAAAAACTTGCTGTCAACATTACACAAACCCATTCCTTGGTAACTGTTAATAATAGCAAGTTGTGGCGCATGGGACTGTTAGGGAACAGTTTTGGCTCCCTCTAGTGGCAAATGTAGAGTAAAAGGGCTCAGTCCTCAGTGCAGGCATTTCAGTTTAAGACAGAGATTTACATAATCTACACCTTGGCTGAACACATTCAAACTCCAATCTTCAAAGCTTTTCATAAACATCCTCTCAGTTAGTTCAGGTGGTCCACCTACGGTGATTTCAATAGTTTTGATTTTCAGCTTATAACTGCTGTTTTTTGGACTTTTACCTGAAAGAAAAAAATCTGTAGTTTTTAATATTGTATGGTATTTGTGGTCATTTGTCATTAAATGCATTATCTTATAATGGATGTTTTTGATAACTTGATGTTTGAACCTCTTTAGATAGCATGACATCCATAATGATGATGGACCAGGCAGGCCTTTCATATATCTTCATGCAAGGCCATTTCTGTCACTCTCCCCTGGCTTTTCAGCATTACCACCGTGTATGTACAGTGTACTTACAACACGGTAGTAGTCTAGTCAGTTATCCATATTACTAACATAGAGTATACTAATTGCTTGAGCATCCTCTGAGCTTTGCGCGTAAACAGTGTAGAGGTTAGAATCACTGCTGTCTCAGCTTAAGGTGATTACTGTCTCACACTTGGCAGCAGTTCAACACAAACAGAACGGTTCTTTTCTTAACCCTGTGTTATATAAGACCATCATGTCCCCAAGAGGTAAGGGGTGAGGGGATATGATGCCACATACACACACACACTCACTCAGAGACAAGACATCTTACTACATCAGACAATCAATGGTCTCTCTCTCGGATTGTAAACTGCTAAAACAGCTTTCCCTCTTACTTTTTTTTCTTCCTATATGTTTGCTGACAAATTTTCGAAAATATACTTCTAGACCTTGTCACAGTCCAAGCCACGATTTGCCTTGTCAACAATCATAGGCTAAGTTAATTTCTTCTGTATACGAGCGTCTTCGTTTGTGAGAATCGTCAGAGAGCGCAAAAAGTCCTTCTGCTGGTGGGATAATGTGTCTCAGCCTTCTGCTGAACACCTGTAAAACGATTTGCCCTACGCAAGACATCAAGAGGCAAATGACATGTGACAGAAGTACAACACATCTCCATTGGCTCAGTGGGAATGTGACATCAGCACATCTCCCACCTTCTCTCCCTCCCTCTCCTCTTCCATCTCTCCCTCTAGCTGTCTCCCATAGTTGCTCTTGTATTCGCGTCTTCCCTTCCCTGTCCTCAGAGTCCCCCCCTGTGTGATGGCGTGCGTCTCTACTGCTGCAGCGGCGACCGGGGCCTAGCCGACGGCCTTGCCCCTGCCTATCATAGCCGGCGCCAACAAACGGTATACGAACCCCGAGGGTTGGTTGGCGCAAGGTCTGCACGGGATAACCTGCATACTCCCCTGCTGCGGTTCAGAATTATGAGGTCTTCAGCATCCTCGCTCTCTCGCTCGTAATTGCAAGTCCAGCTCCTTTTAGCTCTCGTGAGACTAAGGAATGAAAATCTGCAACCATGATGGAAGGTATGGAAAACTGATATACCGTTCCATGTATTATGTTCTTATTCCGCCAGCAGTTTGGACACTATTACTCTCGCATTGTAGCCTACAGTGCTCGTCCCTGATTAGCGGTATCACTGCAATACAACGTCAACACAGCAATAGCTCATTCAGTTACGTCTGTTTTGACTCTGGGCAAAAATAAGAAACGAGATGTCGTACAGTGGAAAGGACGTCAATGTTAAAGATGTGCGATTAATATGTCCCTCAAGATTGCCCCTTGAAGGCAATTAAGGGCGTTGTAATGAGGTTGTTTCTTTCCTGACAAAACACGATGATAACGCCCTCTGCTTGTCCTTTCGTAGTTAAATGCAGCATTTAACTTACAGGTTTCAGGACTAATAAAACACTACGCTAAATATTTAGTACGTGGGCGACTATGAAATGGCATTCTGGAAACTGTCCCTTCCACTGCTAATTAAATGCTGTGCCAAAATTCAGCGGAGGTCCAGTTAGATGGGCCACGGTTCGTGGTGTTGGCTTTTGAAAACCTAGACTTTTAATACGGCTGTGGAGGCAACCACATTTTAGCCTATTCAGAATAGGGTGTTCGTAGACACATAAAAAGCCTACATCACATAACATCCTTTTGTATCGAGTTCCTTTAGAGTTGCCTGCCTCGCAAGTGTGTCTGAGTACAATCAATCTAAAGCCATTTAGCGTAAGTGTGTCTATAGAGGCCTACATGTTATATTACTGTGCATCTTAAGTGTGATGACATCCGACATGACGCTCCACTTGTGGGGTAATTAGCAGAATGATGCTTCTGACATAGTGCATATTGTTTCTCTGTGGGTTGACAACTGCTGCTCGTAAGGTGACTTTGTAGCATTGATAACGCTTTAGAACAAGTGACTTTGCACCACCTGACACTATAATTGACCAACTTGTTGCACTGAAATGTCTTAAAACATGGTAGCAACTCCTGCCCCTTTAGTGTGTGGGTTTCCATTTACAGGCTACAATAGTAGTAGCCTACATGTACATATCACCCCTTTGAAGAGAAATTGGTTGTGTCTGTGGTCATAAGCATTTCATCGTTTGCGCTTTTTTGAGTGCTAAGTGTAAAACAACACTGATATTTAAGGCACTGAATCGGTAGACTATCGTAACTGCTGGGATCGAGAGATTTTGTTCATCCATCTGGTGCGCTTTATGTGTTTTGGGGCTTGATTACATGATTAAGGATAAGGCCAGCACCGGGGGGCATTCATATGGGTATGTAAACAAAACGAGATGGGATGTTAATTGTGACGATATTGCCCTAGTTATTAAGGTTTCATTTAGTTTGATGAGTATTGTGTTCTATCCAGATATAACTCTT
>JAVQKI010205222.1:0-14756 GCA_036025975.1 Nematalosa erebi
TGCATTTTACATTTTGATGCCATGCTAGAACAGAGCAGACCCTAATAATATATTTAAATACTGGGTAGCTTAAAGACTCCCTAACATCAATTATTCCTAGCTCTGATCAAAACATGAAAAAAAGCCTATAGCTTAAAAGGAAAAACCCAAGTATGTGCTTTCTCTACTCTGAATGATCCTTACAGGTGTTGAAAGCACAAGAATAAGTGTCAGTATTTTCTAAAGGCCTGGTGTTTTGCAATCTCACCTGGCATGGCATGGACGAGGTCCCCACACAGTATCATGAAACGGGGCCTAGGGCTCAATTTATTGACGGCCTGGACAGCCTGTCTGGTAAGCTGGACCTCCTCTGCCCACTCGTCCCCTCCTCCATCGCAGTCCCCGATTTTCCAGGCTTTCATGAGGCCTAGCTGAGGGTCAGCCGCCTGGATGAAACAGAAAGGGCCGCACCATTCTTTCTCAGCATCTGTGCACAGAAAAGGGGGAGGGGAGGGGGGCACAAAAAAAGGGGGAAATCCTTTTCAGTTGTTTCCCTGGCATATCTTAACTTTCCCCTGCTTCTGTCAACACATGTATAACAAAGTGCTCTGTGCACAGTCTTGCCACTCTTACGCAACTCCCCATTCTTAATCACACAACTCTCAATAATTCATCAAACTCAGCTGTCTGATTGAGGGCGAGCCATCCCCGTGTGATCTGTCAGACAAGCGTGTGACAAGAGGGATGTGAGAGGGTTCGCCAAGGAGCGCTGACATGCATGTTTTCCCCCCTTCGCTGTACACAAATGTAAAGTATGCATGTTCTACTGACGGCCTCTCAAGAGTTCAAAACGGGTGCCTGTTCTGTAAGTTCCTCCGGTTTCACTGGCCGTGCTGAAAACAAAAACAGGGCCACAGAGGACCGGGCAAACGCACCATGACCCAGCTCCTCAGCCACGCTGCTTTTGTTTAGCTCTTCTCTTTCTTCCTTCGGCATACAAGGCATTACACATGCATCTTTATGTATCTTTGTCCCAGCTGTATTCATGGTAATTTCTTTCCCCGCGCACATCAAAACTGCAGGAAGAGAGGGAAAGAGGAGAGAATCCTCCTACTGGGAATGCCATTACAAGTTCTCGACTTTGCTCTTTGCCATCAGCATTTAGGGAGCGTATTTCACACACAGCAGCGGATTGGATGAAAGCAAAGCCTTTTCCAACATGCGCCATATCAGACATTCTGTCTGTAGCTTGATGGGATTCAGCAGGTTTCCTCTCTTTTCGTGTGCACCCATCAGAATTTTGTAGACAAAAAAAAAAACATTTCAGTAGAAGTAACTGTCTTGTTATGCAGCACACTGCACTAAAGAGGGGATGTCCTAACAGGGACTCCTCTAGTCTGGTGAGAAAATCAAGAATTAATATTACATGTGATTCTTCTTTGTTTTGACTCAACTGGTGGGTCTGTTTAATCTTAAATCTTTATAGTTTAGTGCTGTTCTGTTGCTGTTAGCTAAGTGCTACCTTTCTTGGCCAGGGCTCACGAAAGATATGGTTTCAATGGGACTACCCAGGTAAAAGGGTAAATAAAAATACATTAAATATCACCTACAAAACAACCACTTATCAACCTTTTCCAGCGTAACTGTGACCTGAATTCAAACTGTTTAACATAAGAGGTTAAAGAGGCTGCATTACAGGCACAGCACTAAGCAAGTCTACAGGCCAAATCCGTTGCTTTTGCTCTCTAAATTGCCAGCTAGTAGGCTAGGTGCCACCACAACTTACCAGTCAAGACTTTCCAAAAATACTTCAGAGTCATCTTTAAAGCTTATCTGTGTGAGATAAAGAGTGGAAATGTGTTCGCTTCTCAACACCAATTTTACTGTATGATCCATGGAGACGACGCAAACTATTTTCAGCCAGCTTTAAGCAGTTGAAAAGACCAGACAAAGCTCCCTTGACAGCCGATAAGTATGTGCTCACGCACGCGCTATCTGAGACCGCAACCTGCGCTTCGACATAAATCAGATATTTCAGATAGCGGTCGCATTCAAACAACACCAATCATAAATCCTTTTATTATGGCTCAGTAAGGGCCTATGATACATCTACGTGGCAAAACTCACATAGAAACTGTTTCTCCAAAATGGCACTTGACACATTCGCATGTAGCCTGTTGATTTACGTTTAGACTTTGTTTGATTGGAACCAAAGTCCTTCTAAGGCTATGTAAGTGTCTCTGTTGGTACCATTTATTAACCTGACGTTTCAGGCTAAGTTGACTTAGATATTTTATAGGCCTACAGTTCAGGCATCAGTTTGTTGTAAAAAGATGAAACGGTACTGAGTCGGCTTCGCGGCAGTTCAGTCGGCATACGTCCAAGGGCAAACATATCCTACATGGAGAAACTTCTGGCAACAAAACCAGTAGATTTTGCACAAAACGTGCACCCCACTCCACGTTGAATCTTTTTGGTGTCGGCCACAATTCACCGTTTAACGTTTGCTTATACACGGTACAGCAAAGTCCTATAGTAAGATTGTAAACGCATGGTTGATTTCACCTTGTGAATACACAATCGAGTTAATACGACCAGTCTCCCAAAACTGTTTAGCAAACGTTATTTAGCGCCAACGTTATATTTATGTTATTTAGAAACCTACAGTGACTTGTAAAGCTAATGTTAACTTGGCTACCTTCTGTCAGTCCCACAAACGTCCGTCCTTTGGCTCTCAGAAACAATTCTTCGCCCGAAGTCATTCTGTCACGTACACACTATATTGCTATTACACCCACAAATTCAGATAAACAATTAATAAAACTAGGTGTGGTCGTATCTTGCCACTGTCAAAGGCGAATTTCAACCTAACGCTACTTTAAATAGATGATATCGGCAATGAACTTCTCGTTCCTGTTTTCCAAATCCATTGCTCTGTTTGCGATCAAATGTCCTGTATCAACTTGGCCAATGTTTTTGCGCTTTCTCTGCCTACCGCAAGTGCTCTTCGGTAATATTCGCAACTTATTTCGGTGGAAAATAATGTTCAGAAATTAGCCTGTTTTGATAGTTAGAAAGTCTAATGGGATCCGGTTGTTTCTGCTGGATTTTGCTTTTTTTAAATGTAGTTTTCCGAGATGTTTGGACTGTGCTGATTCGTAGCCTATAGACGCATATAGTGACGCCAAGAAGCATAGACTATTTTTTTACCTGAACTATTTGCAAAAGTTGCTTTGGCCACTCCCTCGCGAAAGGTTGTGTAATAATCTATAGGCTGCTTCTTGAATTAACTCTGAAGAGGGAAAAATATATTTGTGACCACTGCTGCTATACATAGGCCCTTTAAAAATACAGGCCTCCCCAGATGTTTTGCATTGATCACAGTAGAAGGATGCTCATGTTGTATGCGCATTGACTGTGCTGCCCGTGCCCAGAACGTGTCCGCATACACCACGCAAAGATAGGCCTACTGTTTAATAACCGAGTAAGCGGTTGACAAATCATGCGGCACGTGGTTGTGTGAATTCTGCCTCTGTTCACAAAACAAACATGACATAATGAATAGGATATATGTTGGTTGTAGACAAATCACAATAAAAACAGACGTTGTTGTTGTAGTTGGATGTAGTGAGGAAGTTGGGGAATAGGCCTACATAAGAGGATTTGGGGTTTTCATTGAATTAATGGCATTTTATTTCCTTTCATTAAAGGAAATGCAAACATTCTGAAATTATTAAGGTAGCCTACTCTGACTCAATGTGTACATGTTTTGAACCATGTCGAAAATGAAATGTTCTAGAGAGCAGTCAGTGAACACTGGGTGACGGTCAGGAAATGGCCTGCCTGTGACAGTATGGGAGATCAGTGGACATAAAAATCACATCACATTACATTACTTTTAGTTGGTATAAAAGCAAGACTAAGCATTTTTGAGGTCACCCTGAAAACGTTTGTCAACCTTACAATAAAAGGAGAACAAGTTTATTCTTCACTAGCAAAAACGGTTGTTATTCATTGAGCATTTCTTGATGACAACCACTGAGACAGGACTCGCACGAAGATATATGAAGCTACATGAAGATGAGGATATATGAAGTTCTCCTAAGTTTCTGCAAACACATGAGCGTTGCACAAATGTTCGGCGCATTTATTTGGTGGAAGAGATGAGACTGCGGTAGGTATGTGCGTCAATCATTATGGTTTAACGTGGTGCAGTCAAATCTTCCACATTGAATGTCTTCAGACCAGATAAGCCAAGGCATGGGAACTAGTGTCGATTGTTCAAGAGGGCTAACGAAATCACGCGTAATGACATTGATTATAAACTCATTTGCGCCACAAGGGGAAATTCAAATTTTCATTGAGTGTTGATATAATAGGGATAGAACAGTAGCCTATAGCCTTTTCATTTAATTTGTTGAGCATCTGCTGTTTTGATTTATATAATCTTTATTGTTGTTGCAGTAAAACATGCCATCATTTTGAACAAAGAGAGGGTGGTGCCTGACTTGGTCTCCAAATAAAAAACGAATGTTACGCGATGCGCTCTCTCTCTCTCTCTCTCTCTCTCTCTCTCTCTCACTCTGTGTGTGTGTGTGTGTGTGTCACATGCACACACACTCCTCTCACTCATTCCGTCTTTCTCCCTAATCCCTCCCTCATTCTTCTTCTAGAGGACTTTCCCAGTTCTCGCTTCTCCCTCCCAGTATTCAATCATTCGCCCAGACTCAGCTTTCTCATCATCCATCTGGTAGCGTACAGTGTACGTGTGCCCACACACCCGAACGGTAGTCGATGAAAGAATGCGTTGGATGAAGTAGTTGTGGCGCAGCGAACGGACAGGAAGACAGACTTCTCCAAGAATACTTCTTTACGCACACAAAAGATGCGCGCGCCAAGGTATGGCACTGCGAGCACGGAGAAGATAAATAGTCCTTCAGCAAAATACTGTCAAGGGGGACTAGTTGAAAACCAACAGTGAAACGCATGGCTGTGGTCTTCTGTTTGGATTTATGTGTCTTGACCTGTAGCAATATCGGATCTCCATTTTCTTCTTTTTTCCCGTTTGCTTCGCTATCGAAGATTTCAGGGGAAGCTACATGATGAGATGGACAGTCTTTCTGTTAGGCTACTTGTTGGTCAAAGTTATGGCACTGCTGTGCTCAGCGGACGGCGCACAAGGACAGGAGATGGAGGGTTTTATCATGATAACTGGGTCTAACGGCTCCAGAGACGAGGATAACGTCGTCACCGAAGCCCCACATTCAGAGGATAAATGCCGCGGATACTACGACGTAATGGGTCAGTGGGACCCGCCGTTCGTTTGTGAAACGAACGACTATTTGTATTGCTGTGGCACCTGTGGCTTCCGATTTTGCTGCGGACTTAAAGAATCTCGTCTGGATCAAAGCACCTGCACGAATTATGACACGCCGAAGTGGATGTCATCTGGTCAAACTCCATATAAGAAGGCAAATCCAAGCCAGGATCGGACCAAGGACAGCACAAACTTTATTGTGTACATCATATGTGGAGTGGTTGCAATCATGGCACTTGTCGGGATATTTACAAAACTTGGGCTTGAAAAGGCACATCGACCCCAAAGAGAAAATATGTCTAGGTATGTCTCAGTCCTATAAGCTAAATATGCCGTGTGTAAATGTGCTGTCTGTAAGTGAAGTCTGGGCTAAGCATGTATCCACTTCAGGCAGAGTTTGTGTGAGCTGAAAAGCCAGTAAAAAAATAGAATGACGTTCTGACAGCCTGGTAGCCTAAACGATTACGGAACAAATAGTGTCAGAGAATACCTGCATGCGGCACAGGGGGATAAATTGAAATATAGACTCTCAGAGTATGGTTCTCTGCTGACATGTTGCAAGGAAGCTCAGAATCCTTTGCATGGGTTCTGGACACTGCACTACACTGCTGTCAGTTTAATTTATTTGACAGCCTGACAGTCCCAAATAGTCCTGAAATGGTGAGCGACGGAAACATATCAAGATACCCTCTTAATGAGTCAAGCAACTTTTTCTGTTTCTGTCATTTTATCATGGCAAACGTGCGACGGAAAGGATATATTTTGTTGTGGTAAACAGTCAGAAAAATATATCAAAAGAGATAGCTGAAAAACAGTTTGAGAGAAGATATGGCGCAACACGATATAATCTAGGGTAATTTAATTTATTTATTTTACGTTGGTCTTTCACACTACCAAAACAGTTCGAAGAAGCAATCGAAAGCAACATTTAGATGATTGAAAAGGTGAAATACCCTTCTAATAAAGGGTAATAATGGGATTCAGAGCAGACAAGTTGGTTAAAAAAATTGCATCTGTAAATGCCAGTGGTCGCCTTTCCAATTAGGCTACAAGTAGCTATTTAAAAATTAGCTGTTTTGTCAAATCGTCAAGATGGTTGGCTGATTATTTGGAATAAATCATATATACTAAAGAGTTCAGGTTATTTACGCTTAAAGTAATGTTAGAAACTTTTCTAGAGACTGATTAGTGAACACGGACCTCTCAGAGCAAGCCTTGACATCTGTGTCAACATTTTTGTTTTGATTTACAGCGTGAAGCGGCTGACTTAGCCTTTGCAATTGTGTAATATCTATGTAGCCTACACCTCTCCACACATCACACAGCTCTCTGCCTCCTCAAAGCTCTTCACTCGCCGTGCGGGGGCGTAGGACTCTCATCCGTAGGACACAGTGAGCACTTTTTGTGTTATCGTAGTAGCTAACTCATCGTGACCACGTCCGGGTGTTAGGCAACTAATTCTTTTTAATAAAGGTCAGTAAAAATCATAACCCTGAGGTTGAATTAGGTGAGTGTTTTTGATGCTGCTGTCTTCGTACTCTGAGTGCAACCCATGAGTTAAGACCCACAGCCCAACACGACTCTGGGAGAAATTAGCACCACGGAGAGCGACAACTCTGAAAATGGATCTTTGGTTCATAAACATGTACTAAGCACAGTAACACTCCACTTCACAATTTAGTATGTTTTTTATTTTTGTTTTTTTTTTTCTTACCCATCAAAACCTGAAGTTATAGTAATTATACAGCCTACTGAACTGTAAGTCATTCAAGAAGACTTCAGACCCAACTCTGAACCACCTGAATTCTGAATCATCTGATGCACTTCTTTTCTCCCAACAGAGCTGTAGCAAGCGTCATGCAGAGTGCCTGTTCAGCAGAACACGAAGGGGCCATTGCAATGCATGCCCAGCACTATGACACCATGCAAGCAAGGGCTAGCAATTTACGTAAGTTTAATTTCTCTGTCACTTTTGAGCTTGTGAATCAATTTGTATCATATCCTTTTTGACCATAATTTGCTCCAAGGATCACTGAAAAACTAAAAAACTAAAAGCCATTTCATGTGGTGGACCAGCATGGTCAAGAGGTCTTCACACCCATAATTTCATGAGTTCAACATCACACTCACTTTTATGTCAACTCTATCTGGAATAGTTTGACCTCAATCTGGACTTCTAAGATTCCTCACACTCATTACAAAAGCTGTGGTTCGTGAAACTGTAATGAAATGTTGTTTGTTTGGGACACAGACTGACCCAAGGGACACCCGCAGCTTTTTGGTGAAAAGCAACCAATGAGATTCACAGTTAGCACATCAGCAGTCACTCATCTCACTGACCCCCAGAGGCTGGCTTGAGGATGGTGTTGCTTCTCCCTCTCGTGTTATAATCTGAAAATAGCATCTTAAATGCAGGACCTACTCACATGACTCACGCCCAGCTTATAAGAAACAGGAAACACCGATCCTTGAAAGCTGTCTATTTTTGGCATTGTCTGCGGTGGGCTGAAACTATAGCCACGTTCATAGTGGCTGTTTAAGCCATTGATGTCAGTGCTATGTAGAGCCAAGAGCATGCAGGATGTCTCAGCCAAGCTCAGCACCGGCTGAAATCACTAATTAGCTCCCCCTCATTGGTTAAAGAGACACTAGATATAGTGGAAGAGGGTTGAGTAATGCCTAGTTGAGATGAAATGTGTATGCAGTAATCATCAGACCCTCTGTGGAAGTGCTTTGACAAGTGTTGGGAAGCCTTGGGGAGTTGATTGGTAGCTGTGGTGTGTTCAGATTCTATTTCTCATTTACAGACTCCTGAGTAAAAAAAAAAAAGAAACGTAAACTCCTGTATGAGAACGGACAGCAGCATGTGTCTGTGGAGGGGCTTACACAAAACAAAAAATCACAGGCCCATTTTGCTTTGAGGGATCCATTTTGGGCATTGCTGAAAAAAAACATGAGAGGAGGAGTCCCCCTCCCCTTCTTTCATAACTGTATCAAATAGAAAGATTATGTCTCTCCACCGGTTGCCATTGTGGACTTGGCAGATTGCTCAGCATTGGAAGAAGTGCCTGTTTCTTTGCAAAAAAAGACAGCCTTTGATTATTTAATCTCTCACATTGAGGACAATGGAAGGCACTGTGTGTCTTGTTCCAAAAGCCAAGTGAATGACAATGGCGGTTAGATTTTTGTATTTGCTTGTCCCCCCCCCCCCATCATCCCACTGCAAGGCTTACTGTGCAAAGGACTATTCAGCACTGTTTTGAGTGAGTATCAAACCAACGCAGCATTTGTTAACACAGCGGTGCATCATTGTAGCACATAAAACAAGTAAATGTCCCCGTAGACTCAACCTTTTCTCCCCCCTGAGCCAGCACCAGAGAGACACTGGCAATTTCCCTGGCGGTCAAAATGAATAGGCGGCTATATATTTCTACCAGTCGCCCCCACATCAGAATTATGATTATTAGCGTCATAGAGTCTTGCTCTCTCTCTCTCTGTCTGTTCTTATTCTTCTGGCGGCTCAGGTGTAATCATTCCGAATGTTATTAACCTCTCTAACCTGATCTCCCGACTCCTAAAGATCGGCCCTGGCGGTGTCTTGGTACCAGGCATCAGGGATAATGATTTCCCTGGACTGTGAGGCAGCAGGTCAGATGGTCTCCAGGGGACAATGGGAAATGCTTGCTGCTTGCCTCTGCCCTAAGCAGGCTTGTCTTAATGCCCAGCTTAGCTGGTTTGCCTGCCAAAGTGCAACATTTTAAATTATGGTTGGATCATTTAAAGTTGGTTATGGTGGTTAGCTGCTATTTCAACAATGCATTGACGTGAATGAACTGTGAATTGTATAGAGTGGTAAATTGAGTGAGAAGGAAGCGAGCTGGAAGTGGTCAGATTTTGGCAGCATTTAGTGGATTCATCATGGAAATGGAAAGCCATGAAGAGAAAAGCGATCGCTGAAAATAGTCCCTTTTTGTCTTTATCTTATTCATTTGGACTGGTAATGAGAGCCAGAACAAAAGCTTAAGCTCTTTTGAGCAAGAGCTATTGGTCTTATTCTACCTGTCAGGCTTGTTCAAGCACAATAAAGTCCTTGAGTGGTAGCAAATGCAATTATGGCCCTCAGGTGTAGGTTTGCATAATGCAAACCTTCCATGACATGAAAACAGACACCTTCAAATGAAATCAGAGCACCTATCAGCTTCAAAACACACACCGCTGTTTATTTAATCCACTCTCTCACCTTTACCTGAAAATAAGACGGGTGTCGACAAGCTGGGTCCCGCTGTCTGTGTGTGTGTGTGCGTGCGTGTGTGTGTGTGTGTGTGTGGAGTGTTTGTGTGCGATTGAGCACTCACATCGTCTCTTTGCTCAAGCCGCCCTCTTTAGCGCAGCGCATTTAAAAATTCGGCACGTTAGCGTCGGCCCCCTTTTGCCTGGGGGCCCCGAACCTGTATGGCCCCTCCTGAGAGGAGAAGGCGATCAGATGCCGCCTTTTTATGTCACCTCGGCGATCAGGCATGGCGTTTTGAATTCTTAAAGAGCTCGAAAAATCCCTCTCATGAAAAAAGCCTGGTGCTTCAAAGCAAGAGGGGAGGATGAGTGGTGAGACACATTATGCCAAGATGGGCCAAGTGTTTGATGGCACACATAAAATGCCAGCATACAGCCCTCAAGTGATTGACATAGAGACAGCGCTTTTTAAAAAACACAGTAAGTATATAAATATATATTTAAAAAAACAAGCAGGTCAAAAAAGCGCCACCGTAAAAGATAAGTGGCAGAATCAGATACACTTGGCGGTTGCCAAGTCGATGCTGCTCCTCCTGTTTTGCTCCGTGGCTTTGGAGAGAGTGTTTGAAAGATAAACAGCTAAATACAAGAAAAATCAGCACTGCTCCAATGGTCATGGGCCTTCCAGGCTGTGATCAACTGGAGCCAGGGCACAGCGACCGAGGCGTAGGTTAGGGTAGGGGGTGAGGGTGGTAGTGTGTGTGTGTGGGGGAGGGGGTGAGGGGTGAAGTCCCAGCTCACTGGAGCAAGAGACTCCATTACGGTGTCACACTGAGCTAAAAGTGAGGCGGAATGGAGAATGCATAGTAGCGCAGAGCCCCTCTGAGACCTGGAGAACAGGGTGGTGGGGAATGGTGGTGTGTGTGTGTGTGCGTGTGTGGGAAGGTGTTGTGGAGCGTTCGAGGATAACCTATGTGCTGGGCATAATATGATTGTTTTCTGTGAGATTCAGCCCACTGCACAGCAGCTACCGTGAGCCTGCAGGGGCTGCGGGTCTTAGGGCTTCTACAGCCTCGCCCGGCAGAGGCAGAGAAAGACGGGACCCTGAGGAGCCTCCTCCTCGAGGTGTCAGCTTGTCGCTCTCGTCTAATAACACACCCCACAAATAATACCGTCGAGCACCAGCTTGGTGTAATTCTGGAGGAATTGTTCATGAATCACAAAACCGCATCAGCTGCTCATCATTCAGAGTCTATAGTCAGATTAGCTACAATAGAAAGAGAGGGAGAGAGAGAGCGAGAGAGACTGAGAGAAAGCTGAACCACAGTGGCAGCAGCCTGGCGAGTCTAAATATAAAACAGCAAGAACATAGTCTCATAGATTTAGTGTTGAATATGATTTCAGCCTATGTAAAAGCGCAGCATTTACCACAAGGCCTGTGTGAGGAAAGCAGCTGGACAGGGCTTGGTGTGTGTACCATCAGAGAGAGAGAACATTGCACTAAGGGGATTATCCTTCCTTGGAGGCCCTTAGCTTTTCTGTCATGTCTTAAAGTTTTTCTCTCTCTCTCTCTCTGTTCTGCCGTAATAGCTGTATATGACAGGCCATTTTTTGGTGACAGGGGGCTTGTTGCTGACAGAAATGGTAGGCCAGCACAGGCAGCAGCAGTCTAAAGATGTTTTTTTCTGTCATGTTATTTCGGCCTCAATTTTTCCCAGTCATGGAGGATAAACAGCCGGTTTCTGAAAGGAAAATGAAGGCATAGCCTATGTGATTAGCATCAGAGCAATGCAAAGCTATCAGATGCAACAGGTATGTATAGCAGGTCAATATAAGTAATTAAACCATGTTTGTTATCAAAGTAGTTCAAGCTAGTTTCTAATCACATTCAGCAGTACCAGACTTTATGCTTAAGGATCTGACACCTGTCAGTTAAATTAACGGACTTGATTGCAGTATCAACCAATGCAGTTACAGGGGTTGACATGACAAGTGAAAAGGACCCAAACACAATTACAGTGCAACAGTAATGTCTGCAATTCTGAGACACACATGGGTGTCATCTTCCTGTGTTTGTCAAGTGTTTAGCACCGCGTCATGTGGTATAAAACTCTATCCCTGTCTGTCTTTCTGGCTGTTTAATTACCTAGATCCATGGTGAGCTTCAGGAGCGTTAGGAGCCGGTCTATCTGTATTCAAAACTCAGCCTCGCTAAAGTAATTACCTTCCTTGAGGTTATAATCTTTCTTAACATATCTGGTGATTTGAGGAATGGAAGGTCTTAATAACTAATTGCCTGTATCCCAGAGAAGCACTGGCAGAGAGGGTGGGGGGTGGGGTGACAGAGAGCCCTGGCAAGAGTATCTCCTGTGTGTCTGCTAAACTCTATTCGGCGACGTGTGAGGCGTGCAGAAAATGGATCTGAGTTTCAGGCCTTATTGCATGGAATGATAGCATCAAATGTGTCTCATTACTTTAAATTAAGAACACATTCATGACTACTGAATCTAGTCACGCTGAGGGGAATATGGAGGAGAATAGAGATTGCTGCTAATGGCAAAACTGGGGTGGTGTTTGTGTGTGTGTGTGTGTGTGTGTGTGTGTGTGTGTGTGTGTGTGTAAGAGAGAGAGAGTGTTTCCAGCGACACAAATAAGAGTGACAGTAATACCTAGATAAAGTTTGCTGTTCTGTTCACAGGCACTTTTTATCTGAACTCCTCTGTTCTCTCTCTTCACATCCCGTCAAACCAAACACACACACACACACACACACACACACACACACACACACACACACACACACACACACACAGACAGACACACACACAAGCACACGCACACAGACACACACACAAACACAGACACAAATCCCACCCCACGCATCCTCCTCTTTTGACGTGACAAATGAACATCGGCAGGCCCACTGTCCTCTTCCACCTCAGCCGCGCGACCTTGACTAGCATTACACGGTGTGCGTGTCACATCCTGTTTCAAACGCGCCCGTCTCGCCGCTCGGCACGTCCGTCTCTCTGTCATCGGCGTCCAGTCTGGTCCGCTATCACTGCCTAGGCTAATTGCCTTAATGTGGTTTCCCACAGAAGCCTAAGAAATCCATTAGCACTTGTTTATGAGACCTGTGTGCCTTTACAGTTTTTCCCGGAATCGACAGGCCTTTGTGCCGGTGGGACCTGCATGAGGAAAATGCCATAAAACATCTTTTCTTTGCATTCACAAGTAGCTGTGAAACTCCAGTAATGGTTTGATCTTCGTGGCTGCCTTGTTGGAGTCTTGTCTCTTTTCCCCGATTATGTGGTATTCCAGAACTAAGACAGTGTGTCACCTCCATTATGTCTGATAGTCTTTTGTAATAAGTCCAGGAGGACCTGTTGTAGCGAAATGGCTCCTCATGTCTTATCCAAGACTCTCCTTTCCCCTCCTGTCTTCCACTAGAATATTAATCACTTCATTTACAGGCAGGGAATCAAATCTCATTTCTGACAGGTTATTATGGCTGTGAACACCCGTGTGTGTGTATGTGTGTGTGTGTGTGTGTGTGTGTGTGTGTGTGTGTATGTGTGTGTGAGAGAGAGAGAGAGAGAGAAAGAGAGAGAGAGAGAACTGTGTAATTCTTCATATAAATCATGCCCTCTTAAAGAAGCAGTATTTCACCAATAGCCAACTCTGAGTGTTCCTGTTGACTTAGGTTAGTGCAATTCCATGCAAAACTGTCGTGTCCATAGCGCCAACCCAATCCCATGGTATGGTTTGATGTGAATGATGATTACAAAAAATTAGAGCATTCAGTCTTTTTGGTTGTAGAACAAATTTGATGAAACTTTTCACATAATCGCTTGAATCAAACAAAGACGATGGTATTATGTTGGCTTAACGCGTGGAACTGTTGGTGTTCCATTTCCTTTTTTCTCTGATCTGGATTGTGAGCAGAGTTGCCTCTGCATGCACAATTTCAATTACCATAAAAGTCTACCAATACAAGGTCTGTCGATTGAGTCCTTCAGTACTGAACACACAGGTCTATTTGGAGATGAAGGTTTTCTCTTTGATTGTTGTATTTTCTTGGTAACAGCAGTGTCATGTGCCATGTAGGGTCCCTACATGTCCTCTGTTGACAATGAAGTTGGTTTTGCAAGCACTTATTCCAAGATTTGGAAAAGCTGATTGGTTCACACATTTAATACACAGCACAGATCAGCACATCCACCAGAAATATTCAGGGTGTCTGGGAGGATTTATGAGAAATGGAGACACCTTGAATGACTCTGTAAGCACCACAATTTCACTCCAATCTCGCTTTTATTACAGTCAGTACATTTGATTGATTTTTATGTATTTTTATTGTTTGTTTTGTTTTATAGTTGCATTTTTCTCTTGATAGAGGCTGACAGGATTGATCAGCAATGTCGTTTCAACACTGTGCTCTGTTTTCGTTACTGAAATTTGAATCTGGAATTTGTTCAAAAGCACCATTTGGATTTCACAGACCTGCCACTTATTTTCATACTCTGACACTTTGATTGATGTCTGGGTTGCCCACCAGTCTGTGTGAAGCTGAAGGTTTTTGTTTTGTATCGCCTTGCTGACGAACAGGAGCCGTGACCGGAAACGACTGCACACATGCCAAATGAATCTCTTAACCAATCTGCCATTTACTGCCTGAGTCTCTGACTAAAAGTTTCTTCTCTGAGTAATACTTCAAGCTTACATCAGTGTGGTTCTTCAAGCTTCAAACTTACATCAGTCTGGTTATTTCATTTATTGTTCCATGTCCATATAGTTTAGTTGGTGAATGTGTTTGCCTTTTTACTCCTGATCAGAGATGGCTTTTCATTCCACTTCCCTGATTCGCTGACACTCTGGCTTGCCCTTGCTGTTACACCAAAGTTTGAGCGCTGAAAAGATTGAGCATCTTTGTTTTACTGTTGCATTTCCTCTCTGCTCCTGCCAGACATCAGCACTCAGTTTCACATTACTTCTACACTGTTCTGCTTTCGTAAACTAGAATACTTTGACTTTGTTGCCAAGTTGACTCTGCAAACTTCAACTTACAATAACCCCTACAGCAAGCTAATGTCCTTTCTGCATACTTAAGCTCATTCTCCCTGGAAATCACTTTACTGTTTGTACAAGTAAGTTTAACAACTTGAAAGAAAATCCTGCCACACTTTGTGATTGAGCTCAGGTTTGTTGACATAAATGCTTGACTTGAACA
>JAVQKI010205252.1:0-18144 GCA_036025975.1 Nematalosa erebi
TTACTGTCTACCCTTATGACACACATGTGTCTACTTTTACATTACTGTAACCATCCAGTAACTCAGCATCAACCCCTTCAATCTGGGCAAATGGAATGTTAATAAAAATATAAATATCATACATCACAATTAACTTTACTGTACCTACTTTTCTAAGTAAATTTGATTTTCTGAGACCGCATACAGATTAATTATGAACTGTAGTTAGTGTGAAATTGTTAAAGTGCAAAACCTCTGCAGTAGGAATTTGTCATGGCCAGGTTGGGGCCAGGGGTGGTGGGGCCTCATATCTTATAGTAATGCTTACTTTACCAGATCCCTCATGATGCGAACGGAAGAACCTCTGTATCCTCCACCAAAGTGATTCCAGTGGTTTAAATAATGGAAGAGCTGATAGAGTTGCTGACGTTTCTCAAAGCCAGGCGTTTTCGGGATCTTGCCGTGGTATGCAGAGTAGAAAGACTTATTGAAGCCGCCAAACATGCCTGCAATGCCCAGCTCATATTCAGAGTGTCCATAAAAGGAGGCAGGGTCAAAGATGATTGGGCCTTCAGAGCATTCAGCAACGTTGCCCCCCCACAGATCGCCGTGCAATAGCGCTGGGACAACCGTCACATCATCAAACAGTTGGGAAATCTTCAGCTGTACACAAAGAAATGGACAAAAGGGACCACAAAACATGTCAATCAGTTTAAACTGAACTGAATAGCAGCAGTCGACTAATAGCCTTAGATTTGTGCTTACTGTACCTGAAGGTGAGACCACAGTTCTCTGGCCTCTCGGTCGCCATAGCTTTTTTCCACTAAGCTAAGCTGTTGACCAAGCCTCTGCTGAGTATAGAATGCCACCCAGTCTTCTTGCCAGTCATTATTCTGAAAGAGATAAACAAAGAAGCTGTTGTAATATGTCTTTGTGTTGGTGCTATTACTTAGCTAGTGGTTATATCTATCCCAAGCCAGGACTGAAATGGAATGGGGAATATTCTGCAATTCCACTTCATTTTGTTTCAATATCTAATGGTAAAATATTATTGTCATCCAACTACCACAACTAACCTGTGGAAGGTATCCACAGCAGGTTGTAACATGAAACCCAAATTTGTCAATGGCAGGCACTTCAGACTGGCCAGATCCTTTCCCTGTATGTACAAGCATGAGTACTGAATAAATGCAAGACATGACTCAATATTTCCCAAAAAAACTGGGTGGTTCTGGCCTGATCTACTGTAGATGGTAGCATTGTAGCAACATCACCGATTGTCCAGCAGGTGGCTCCTTACGACCTTTTTGTATGAGCTCACAGTACATTACCGATAGTTTGCTGCTCTTTGCTTATCTTCTCTCTCTGCTTTTGGTTATGAAGATGCAAGTCGGCCAAATGCTCCCCCAGCTGGGCTGAGAACCTGCGCAAGTAGCCAAATATATATGCATACGTCAGGTCAACCTTCATCCACTAGGGGAATTTTAAATGGGCCACAAAACAAGGCTGCACAACAGGATGAACATTAATTTTAAAGGGGCTGATGAGAAGCCACATGACATACAGACACTGCGTATAAGTAAGAGACTTTCGAAGTCATCATTCAGGCATTTTTCTAGAGTAGATGTGACCCACCTGAGGAAGGCGTTTACTTGGCCTACAGACCAAATACTACTACTAAGCAGAACATTATTGAATTACTATGGTTTATATTACATTATAACGACATGTTAATTATACATGTTACATAAGATTTGTAATGCAATTATATGTGCTAATATCTACAGTTAGAGTATCTCCAGAAATTCTTGCATTCTCTGTTTCATTAGTGATGGTTTAGGAGGATAATGGTGGCATACTTGCTCAGTCCTCTCATATCCACATGTTCCATGACAAACGCAGATCCCCCTCGCTCTAGATCAATGACCTTCACAGGTTTAGGCACTTTCACAGTGTTTGTTTGGAATATGGCCTCCAAGCTTGCCATCTCCCCAACAAACATTCGTTTGGCCTAGTTTAAAAGGAGGAATGATGAAAACAAAACAGGAATCTGTGTCAGAAAACAGACGAACAAAATATATCATGGGGGAAGGGGCTAATAAATAACAGTTTAGTCAAAATAGTCTAAAATTGTTATAACGCTACCAGTGGCAGCCCAGTATTTGGCTTAGTCTATCAATTTGTTTAGTCAGCAGGATGCAGTCATGTGCAAGACATGTTGCACTGTCTGTGTGTGATGTAGTAGGCTACAGGCAGAGAGCTTGTAATCGTCAGTATGAATACACGGTTTGAATTTTAAAATCTACGTGCTAGACATACAGTAAAGACTTGCTTAGCTGATATCAACCTCGCTTTTGTGGTTTATCTTCACAAAGACTCTGCCGTTGTCAGTATCATAACTCTGGCCCTCGCTGATGCATCCACCCCCAGAGTGACCAGTGGATTTCAACAGAGACGTTCCCAGCTCCTTTTTCAACTGAGCCTCCATTGTCGTCTTAGCGTTTAAATCACAATAACTACTGGCAGGCTAACACTCTACTGCCTCCGAAGAGATCCAGTAACAGTGGGACATATGGCGTGAACTGAAGTCCTTAAAGCGTGAACTCTATTACCAGTATTTTGATTCCGGGTGGAGTGGCTGGTTTAGCCAATAGAAACACGAAACTTTGAGTGGCACGTGTTTCAAGCTATCCGCGTAAGTGAAGCACCCTCCCCGATCTGGATGGGTAAGATACATAGCATCATCGTCGTGGCAACAACATAAGCTTTAAAGGCTATTTTGAAGGAAATTAAGCTACTTTAACTGTTAATTTATTGTTTGTAACATGCTGTAAATAGGCAGTATGTGTCTGTTGCTTGGTTCGACTGGTGTTGGAAAAACTCTTTTGATCAAACGTTTGCAAAATATCCTTTGACTACGTCTGAAATTGATTTCGTTAGAGATTAGCTGATTGTAACATTATGTGTATGGAGTGTTTGGGTCCTTGACATCGTGCTTACAGCTTACACAGCGGGACCAGCCGGCTGATTTAGGTGAACCACCAGTAACACTCCCAACTGTAAGTACGATTTCAGCGCTATTTGTTGGGTTAGCAGTGGGAGAGTTACCCCAGCCCACACCTTACTCTAATGGTGCCTATACTTTTGTTTACGGCTTTCAGAAAAACTGATTCTTCAATTGTTTGGTGTAACCTAACCTTATTCCAATCTAGGTTGGGACTAATCTCACCGACCTGAACCTGAAAAAGAAGAGGATAACCGTGAGAGAGCTGGGAGGATGCATGGGCCCCATATGGCATAGCTTTTACGCAGACTGCTCCTCTCTTATTGTGCGTCAGGCTGATCTTACCACTATTTACATGGTCCTCAATACATCAGTAGACAGTGTAACAACAGTTTGTGTACACAGTAAAGAAGTCAGCTTTTATTGCGCATAGTTGTTACATATGGCATACATTAATATATACGGCACCTTCTTTTGCAATATTTCTGATTCCAGTTTATGGTGGATTCGGCCAACATCACCCAGATAGCCTCCTCCTGCATCCAGTTGTTGTCTGTGCTCTCAGCCGAACCTCTTCATGGTGCTTCAGTACTTGTGCTCTTCAATAAAAGGTAAAATTTCAATGTCTGGACCTTTAGACAGTTTCCATTTGTTTCAGACACTGAGGTTTAGGGGTCTGTTCAGGATTGGTTTAAACTGGACATCATAAAACCATAAGGCACATCTGCTACACAATTCAAGTTTTTTTATTGTCTGTGCTCTTTTCAGGGATGTCCCCTGTACTATGACCCTGATGGAGATGAAATCCCTTTTCAGAATGGATGACATCATTGCCACTGCCCCTCAATCTATCACCACACTGGAGGTGAGCGCACGCTCTGGCCAAGGACTAAAGGAGGTGTTGAGTTGGTTAGAAAGCCTGACAGGGACCTGAAGATATCGTACCAGGAACTGCTGTGGAGCACTGCTCCAGTCTGGAAGCCCACAGACCGCACAAGGAAGCCCAGTAAACTGGGTGGGACTTACACTGTGCGGCAGAAACACATGATATTCGTGGTGTCAATGACAGTTATGACAGTTTCACTTGTCTTTTCTTTTCTAGTGCAAGGGTGGCACTGGCATTTCCTACACTGAGTTGTTTTAGTTATGGTAGGATACTTGAGGATCTTGTCTCAAAGAAGCTTGTGATGAAAGAAATCCTGTTTTGTTTTAAATAACCACAACAGTAGCATGTGTATAATATATACATGTAAAACAGAACTCAAGATGGACATAATATAAAAGCCACTGTTGAGTCAAGACAAATGAGGGAAACGGAAAACACTGCGGAATAAAGAACTGCAAGTTGAGTTGTTAACTGCATCCTTATATTTCAAGAGCAATATTTCATAAAGCAACACATTCTCACTTTTCTTACATTCCGTTAGCATGATGGTTCTGCAGTAGCTTCATTCCCTGAAAAGACAGTGTTCATACGGTGTCGTTCCCCACACCTCCTCTCCCAGCAACTTCCACACACGCACACACACACACTCACTAACTCATTCACGCACACATACACACAAATCAATAAGCCTTAACTCCCTCTCTCCTCTAGCAATTCTTCAGCATTGCCCGAGTTGCTTTTATCCAGCTAGCTGGGGCTCATTATCTAAATGGGATTTTTGGCTCTCCTCCCTCGCCGTTTTGTTCTCAGATGCTAGTTATCCCTAGGGTGTAACTGGAGAGATGGCCCAGTCTGTGTGCAGTCAATCCAGAGGCATTCTGCATCTGTGGGGCAGGGGTGTGGCTGTGTCAAAAGTGGAAGAAGCAAAGACACGTGGTGTGTGTACATTCAGCACTTGATCAGCACAGCATAGTGCGTGGGCCATCAGTGAATCAGCTGAAGCAGTGTGTGTATGTGAGAGTAAATGCTCTTGTGGCATCAAACAAAGTATTAAAAATATCTTGCAAGAAACGGCTTCATTAGGACTTTGCTCCAAAGACAACTGACAAGTCACTTCTGTTTGTGCATCTGAGTAGTTTTTTTTTTTGTCTCCAGTCCTTCCTCTGCCGCTGTGCTTGTCGCACACCAAGCACATTGGCTGACAAATGATACCAGGTAATAGCAAAGTAAGTATGTGAAGGTAGTTAAGCCCATATAAAACTCAAGGTTATTAAACAGAGCTGTCAGTGCTTAATTTAGTTCCAGTTGAGTCTACAGGTCTATCATTTACAAATAAAAAAAAAAAAACTATATCTGCACCCCCCCCCACCCCCCACCCCCCAATGGGGCCAATTGAGCATCCGGAAAATCAGAGCCTACAATAACTCTCCCTTGTAAGGCCTGTGAGAAGGTTTCAGAGGAAAGGGTTCTGGTTTTGCTGGTCTGCTCCAGGTGGTCCAAGCATGGTGGCAGGGGACAGGGGCAGCAGTGGCTGCGGCAGGTTGCCAGGCAGGTCCAAGGGTCTGGTGGAGGTGGCAGCGGCGGCGGCAGCAGCAGCAGGCTGGGTGAGAGAGGAGGGCAGCGAGGAGGGCTGCGGGTTGGAGGGCAGGGGCAGGGAGGCACTGTAGGGCAGCGAGCCTGGCTGGGGCACCGGGGAGGTGGAGATGGGTCGCATTTCATTGAGGGTGAGGCGCGGTTGCTCACTTTGGAATGGATTTGAGGGAGCTGGGGTGCTTGCCCCTGGAAAAATAGGTAGGGGAGAAAGTGTCAAACATCCCTACTATGAAACAAAGAGAGAACAATTGACATAGTACAGTATACATGGTATAATAATACTGGTGATCCTAAAAATGTATGATCAACAGTACAATATAACATTATATATTATGCATAAATCTACAGAAATGTGTTTTCATACATCTATACATCTACATGTATCTGTATAGTTCTTTTGTCCTCACCTGTGAGGAATGGGTTCAGGGTCTTAGGGGTAGGGTTGGTGGGGATCAGAGAGTCCAGGTTAACGAGTGACGCGGCTGCCGGACCCAAGAAAGCCTCAGGTGTGCGACATGCTCGGGGCTTTGGATCGGCCAGGCTCTCTCCCAGACGGGACATGTCAAAGGGCTCGGGGCTGCCCCCGCCGTGTCCGTTCATGTTCACCTGTCCACCATCCATTGCCTCATCAAACAGGTCTCCATCTATTCATTTGACAAAACCTTGTTATTTCAATACGTGAACTTATTGTGGAAAAGTAGTCCTAATTTTTAAATGGAAGTGTTGTCTGAGATACCAAACTGATGGACAAAAATAATAACAAAAGACAGTATTTATGTAAGAAAAGATTCATCTGCTGTGACATCCAAACACAAAATGGCTAACATGTTAGCAAGCTTGGGACTGTAACTAAAAGGACCGGTGCTGACATAGCTGCCGAGAACAAGAGCAGCATACCTGAGGGACTGCCAGCGCGGGGGGAGGAGGGCCTGAGCATGCCGGGAGGCCTTTGGCTTTCTGCAGAAGCTGTAAAGAGATCCACTCCTGCGGAGCCTGCAGAAACACACAGAGCCTCATTATGTGGGCTAAAACAGATCCACTCCAGATGGGAGGGGTATGAGTCCAGGGGCGAAGCACTATGGGTGGTGGGGGGCTTGATTTAGGGGAGAAGCCCTGGACATGGCCCTTGACACTGCCAGTATAGGCATACTTTGCAAGTTTTTACCTTAACCCTAACCTAAAACCTTAAAGTCCTTTTGATGGCAATCTAGCTTTGAATAGAGAGAATAGCACACCTGTATCCAAGCCTTATACTGGAAAAAAAGAGCCTTGGAACCTAGCTGTCGTCAGTCTGCCACACTAAGTCAAGCAATAGCCTCTGTACAAAATAGTGTTTATTACTTTGTCAGTTAGGGCTCTTTGGAGATTATCTATTAGCGGTCCCAATCCTTTGGCTAATAAAGAAATCCACACGCACTGGCATAAATTTATGTCAGTAAAATACAAAAGCTCTGCGACTGTAGGGGGAGCTCAATAGTGACAAATAAACCCTAAACTGCATGGGGGTTTTGATGGAATACAAGAGAAGCTGAGATTTTTTTTCTGGGGTAAGGGATGCAAACTTTGATTCTGTGTGCATTTCCTATCCTGAGGTTGATAAAGGTATTAAAAAGGTAAGTGTGTAAATGTTCATGCTGCACATCAGAGGAAATAAACTGGTACCTTTATGGGTAGGGGATGACCACATTTGGCCAGCGAGGCCGGATCTAGGACCACTCTGGGGAGCATCCCAGGGATCAGCGGGGCTCGATCTGTGATCCCAAGACTGCTTCGGTCGACTGGCGGAGGCTGACGGCGCCAACCAGGAGCCACTCGCGCCTCTTGAGCTGGCCTCTGTTGTGACAGAGTTTGGACGGGCGTAAGGAAACTTAAACCACGGGGTATGCAGTGCACTCTGTCTGAGCTCAACAGTGGAGAAGACACTGCCTTCAAGACACCAAATTAAATACACGTTGTGTGTCCAGACAAACATATTGCTTAGCAACGGACTGTCATCAACGACAAACACAGCTTCCACTAAGCACTGTTTGTGGGGAAGTAACAGAAACGCAAGTGGTGGTTCAGTGAGTTGATGCTTAGCTGAATGAAAGCATTTGAGTGAGTGTGTGGGCATGCAGTGAGGTGGACACAGCTCAGCCTTACCCAGAGAGTCCCAGGGGTCAGCCCTCAAGGGGCCCGCAGGCGTGGCGTGGACATCACCAGATGCCAAATCCCAGGTGTGGGCACTCGAGGGCTCCGCAGGGGCAGGGGCAAAAATATCTGCAAGATCCATCATGGCAGACTGCCCAGAGAGAGAGAGAGGGAGAAACAAAAAGTTTTAAATGCAGGTGGTCAACCTTGAATCAGTCTGTTGTGGGTAGTTCTTTGTGTACTAGTCAAGGGTCAACTTTTGCCTGAAATGCTGATATATGTCCACTACAAAGACTCTGAACAAACTATACGGTCACCCTGTGTTCCTAGTAACAGTTTGTTGTTCTACAGTTGTATTAACATTATCCAATTTCATAAGTTGTAATAACTGGTGACTGCTAGGCGGGTAACTACACTGTAAGGTAAAGTTTAAACTATTATGGAAGTGACAAATTGTTCATATTTCAGGGGTCTTTCACATACCCCGCCTTTCTTCGCCTCCATCTCCCGTTTACTCTCCTCTAAAGCTTTCTGGAGCATCGACTCATCTCCCTGGCGACTCCGTTGCTCCTGGCAACAAACACATGAACACAGTTGGCATGACAGGGCTGGAGCACTTATGTTCAGTCATCGTGACAAAGCCATATTTGAAGAATCACGCAAGGACACCCGCCCCCCCCAAACCCAGCTACCAGATGGAGCCATTCCATTAAACATGATGGACATGACAGCACACACATACAGTGGCTCTTAAGGTCACAAAGAAGAAAGGCGGAGCATTTGTGCAAAGACCACTCTGTGAGTGGCTCCATTGTTCTGACCTGGCACAGAGCGTGAAAGGACAGCAAGAGGCTGAAGGGGTTGGGGAGGTGGGGATGAGGGTGAGGGTGAGGGTGAGGAGGGGGGTTGGGATGGAGAAATGGACACACAGACAGAAGGAAACAGGGGAGGCAGTGTGTCTGAAAAACTCTTAGGGAGAGAGAAAAAGATACGATTGGCCACTGGCAGAACTGTTCATGGGGATGGGTGGGTGGGTGCTGGAGAGGGCCCGATCAGTATGCCTGATTGGCTCCACATACTACTGACACACCCAGGATCTAATCTCTGTATATGACCCAAATTACCCTTTTCCACATCATACCAAAGCCACTCTTTGCGATACCTGCTGATGCTCTTCCTTGCTCAGGCTCAGAGCGATCTGGAGCTGGGTCTCCTCATCCATATCCAAGGCTGCAGGTGGGGGTGGACGTGGCTAAGAGGGAAAACCCAAAAGGGTTCAGTGTGAGAGAGAGAAAGAGTGAGAGAGACAGAGAGAGAGGAAATTATAAGAAGGAAAACAAACAAATGTCATGTTAATGCTCTACTACACTACTGACAGATGTCAGTAGCCAGTGCATGCTTGCGAGGGAGCTTTCCAGACTAACCAATCCAGACAAAGTTTAGAAACTGCTTTGCCTCTCCAATTCTAATGGCTTGAGTGAACCCCCTGCCACACTACCACCAGTAGAGGTCAGAGCCAGGGAGACATCCCTACTCTCAGGCTGAGAGAAAGGGAGATGGTTAGGGAAACACGCGGTCCAGTCAGATGGAGGAGGGAAGAATGAGAGATGAGGGATGAGGAAGGGAGGCATGCCACTTTGCCAGCCAGGAGGGAAGCTTTGAAGTCTTGGTCAGTTGGCCAAAAAGCTTGAGGAGGAACCTTCTACATGCAAGGAAGCAAGATTACCTACAAGAGCCACGGAGCCATGGAGCCATGGAGATGCCTTGCATGGAAAGCTGGGAACAGTGGAATAGGAGGAGGAATAGGATTGAGGGAATATGAGGAGAAGGGGAGAAAGAGGAGGAGCAGAAGAAGGAGAAGAAGGGTTATGGGAGGGAAGATGCAGCACCGC
Source organism: Nematalosa erebi (assembly GCA_036025975.1). Taxonomy (NCBI): domain Eukaryota; kingdom Metazoa; phylum Chordata; class Actinopteri; order Clupeiformes; family Clupeidae; genus Nematalosa; species Nematalosa erebi. Next base: position 9,485 of record JAVQKI010205252.1, read on the forward strand.
AACGCTGTACCTTCATGGCCTCCTCCTTGCTGAGGCTCATGGCAATCTGGAGCTGCGTCTGCTCATCGATATCCACGGCCGGCGGTGGCGGCTACAGAGGCAGAGGGGTTAAGGAGGGACCAATTAAGCTCCTAGCACTCGTGAGATATCCTCCAACAATATGCTCGCTCAGTCCCTTACCAAATAATCTGTACTCCATCAAATGCATCTTCTCTCTATTCTATTGCATTCTAGTCCACTCTTTTCTGGTCCACAGCGTAATGTAGTAACTGGTGACTCAGAATAGATGATTCAAGACTTTTTAATTAATCTAGTTTGACTAAAGCTTAGTGATAAGCCATTAAACTATTGTCAAGAGACAGGGGTGTTATGGAGCTGAGTAAGAGCTTGATCGTGAGCCACGTAAAACTGTCGAGCACAACAGGCTCGTAACACCAGGCTCCACCCGCTGAGCCCCAATTATTCACTTCCCATGATGTCAATAGCTGGCCTGGCCTCACTCACAAACACATGATCAATGCCTCAGTTCGGCTCAATGCGGGTCCAGCAGCCTTGTCACGTGACGCCAGTGAGTGAGGCGTATGCTCTACTGGATGCCTCCACATTAAAAATTGATTCACAGGAAGCTAAATGATGCTAACGCACACTTTCTCTTTCTCTCTCTCTCTCTCTCCCGATAATGGACAAGAAGGGCTTTCAGAGGAAATAAAATGGACAGTTGCTAAGATCTGCACGGAAAGTGTGCGTGAGGAGACAGTCACTGGTCAGCTTAAATCACCTCAATCCAACTGAGCCACTGTTTGCTGGCTTTATGACCCATCAGAGCGGGGGTACATTTGGAGCCACTCTGGTTTGAGCCCAGTAGTGCTATTGATTCAGGCCCACAGAGGATCAGACGGTGGGGAGGAACTGCTGACCTGGCCTTGCTGCAGAATAATAACATCAGGCCCACTCCTGCTACATGAAAGATTTTCATATGTAAGCAACGCACTGATTCGTTTTAATGTCCCACATCAGCATATATGTGTTTTCATAGGCGAAAAAAATAAAGAAATGTGTAATTTGTAGATTCTTATGAGTCAGCGCTACTGGCTAATTTGCTACACTACCTCAAATAAAGACAACGGGTTGGTAAATGGTGATAAACTGCATGTTAACTTTTAAATCCAAAGTGATGCCTGTTCACAATAAATTCCTTGAATCAAGTCCATTGCATATTCCACTCTGCAGACTGTGAGAAAAAAAGGAGATCTCTTCTTTTCTACAAAGCACAGGCCCAGGGGGATAACTGACTGAGGCTATACCCATAAATCACCACTAACTCCCTGGCAGTCTCTCTAGGGTACCTTGGCACATTTTTATCAAACAAGAAGGCTCAGGAGAAGGTATGCTAGAGGACGCTGCAGCAAAGCTGCATCAATGTGTGGCATTCACACGCAATAAAAACAAAAATATTGTCACAAACACACAAAACTTACAAACAAAACACCAGACAAAAAAAAATACACAGAAAACCATGCGTGCGCGCACACACACACACACACACAAATACTGACAGAGAGACAAACAGTCACAGGGGCAGGTGGTTGTATTGTGAACCTCAGGTTTTGTGTGTGTGTGTGTGTGTGTGTGTGTGTGTGTGTGTGTGTGTGTAGCAGTAGGAGCTGACTGACCCACCTTCTCGGTCTCCTCTCGGCTCATGGCCAGGGCCAGCTGCAGCTGCAGCTCCTCCTCGCCGCTGGTCTGCGGCCGCGCCTGCTCCAGGTCCGGTGCTAGTTGGGGGGAGGAAGAAGAGGCTGAGAGGATGAGGAAGAAAGGAGGCGGAGGGAGGTTTAGAAGCAAGAGTGAAAAGCAAGCAGGCAAAAGAAGACACAGAGAGACAGGGGCAGAGAATGATAGAGAGAATGTTCAATTCAATCCTCTTTTTTAAAGTCAGGACTGAGAGAGGAGGGGGGGGGGGTATTTAGTGTGGGGCACAGGCAGAGTTTGAGAGCGGGCTGGCACTGCCTGTGCATATTAAGTTGCCTGTAGTAAGCACCCTGGTCGCTGGTGCTCGGGCCCCAGCCTGGGGTTACTTCCCCTCCCGCCGCTGACTCTCAGCTGGGAACAATACCATGCCTGTGCAGGGCAACGAGGGCTGGGGGGGGGGGGGTGGGGGGTTGCGCTATATCAACCCATACCCCCCAACCCCAAAACTAAATCCCTTGGTTGCAGGATGCAAGTCTAAGTCTAGGTCAAGGGGTAGTGTGGGTGAGGAAGGCTGGCAGTGCCCATGACTGAATGCCAGGGCGGCAGAGGGCCAGACACTGGCAGAGTGCACAGCCTCTGAGCCCCCTCCACCCCCCAACCCCATCACTTCCACTGCAGTGCCTCTCAAAGGTCCCTGCCTGGACTGGAATGCACATGCCTGCGCACACAGACGGGTGCGCTTACTCCACTAGCCCCCCTGGGTCTAGCTCCCTCACACACATGGCCAATGGAGGGATGAAGCTCTTCGGCACCGTTTACCTTAAAAGAGGTAACTCAACCTGTCCTCCATCCCCCAGCCCAGCACTGTAACTAGGATTGTTTCCAGAGATGATGAATCTGCTATTCGACTATTTAATTTATAGGCAAGTTGTTTAAAAATAAGTAAATAATTAAATAAATAGCATCTCACATGGCCTATGATCATGGCTTCAAACACGTTGTTTTGGACACACAACAAGATTTTTTAGTTACTTTTTGGTGCATCATGGAAGACATTGCTTGTGACACAAAAATGACAAAATGATCTATTTATAGCTGACAACTAATCAATTGGTTGTCGCAGCCTTTCATCTATGCTCTGTCTATCCACTCAACACAGTGACAGTCCTGCTTAGCCTGGCTAGCAGATGTACTTGTTGCTAATCATGTGTGTTAAAATTACTTCAATCAGCTGTGTGTGTAAAGCAAGAGCTCACACACCCACAGAATTTAAATAGATCTCCAGAGCAAGGGGCACCAAATCCAGGAAGAGTGAGAATTTTACCATTACAAGACATAAATGCTACAAAACTAGTAATACTCCTCATCGACCACCCCCCACCCAAAAAAATACATCCATGTGCAGGACATACCGACTAAATCTAAAGAGACCATCTGAAATACAAGTCACTCAGCATGCATTCCCAACAGCTGCAAAGCACTCTGGTGTTGACCAAGTCACAGAACAGGGAGGCACTGTACTTCCCCAGATTTCTTGGCATCTGTTCAAAACAAACACGATTCCAGCCCTGGCACTCAAAAAACGAAATCACCGATTCCATGGGAATTTCGACTGCTTATCTTTGGGGAAGTCTACCGTGAGTTGATTTCCTGCCAACAAAAATGCTGGAACCATACTGTGAACCAAATCATTGAGTTCCCCACATGTAGAAATGCATATTATAATTTTCAAACTTTGCGACAGTGCTCACTCTGCTTGTCCGAAAGAGTTAAGCTGACAACGTCTCCCAAAGGCTCCTGACAGCAGCGGTGTACATTAGCACCTTGCTGGTAGGAAGTGTCTGTCTGTGTGGCTCTCTGCCAGGCACTATGCGCGGAAAGAAATCAATCAAGCACAGAATAACTTGCAATGGAGCAGAACAGTGACCCTGACAGGAAGAAACTGGCACACATCATCTGTGGCTTCCACCGAACAGTGCGAAACCCACCCAGGCCATCCACCATCCCAACTGCCCACCCCCCCATGCACAAATGGCATGAAAATCAGTGAGGCTGTTTACTTTCCAAAGTGGGACTACACAAACTGTACACAAATGGGAGCAACCATGGGAGAGTGGTCTTGAGAGTGGGTGGGATGACCCTCCATGTTTTGTGGTTTTTAAGAATTCTACTGCACATCAATCACACAGTTCAAACAGAGGGTTCAAACACAAGCTAGCAACAGTATTAGTTACTGTCTGGGCAGGAAGAAACTAGCCTTGCTGAATGTACCTTGCTAATGTACAGAAGTCATCCTAAAACAGGTTTCCTTGTAACAAAATGCCAAAGTCATATCTGGCTCCACAAGACTTGCGGAAGTGGTACACACACCTGTCACTATACAAGTATGCACACACATACACACAAACAAAAACCTAAATTCCCACATACTTGGCTAATTAAGATCATTGTCCAGAGTTGGGCGCAGAGTGCAAGCTCACACAAGGGCCTTTTATATGTAGTTTGGCATGTAGTATCTTGGGAATCAAATTTTATTTCTCGTCCAGTGGGACAACATAGTACACAGTGTCTCCATTTTTTCCGAGCATGTTTCTCTTGAATGAGCAAGAAGAAGAGAATGGAAGGAATGTAGCCATAGATCAAGATCACCAATCACACTGTAGCGTGACTGAAACTGAAAAACCATGTTAAAGCCCTGATAAAACCAGTGAAACCAAACAAGAATTAAAGCACACAGCTTCCCTTCTTAACCCCTGAGCACCAGAAATATAATACAGAATCAAAAACGAGACAATTAGAGAAAACACTAGGATGTCCAAATTGAAACGATCTACGTACCATCAGTTGATTGTCCTAATGGCTATTTAAGATAAGGACCCAGGGAAAGATAGGAGGGATGTTTTTTTCATACTCACAATTAAATGAAGATGGAGAGCCTCGAGACCTGCCCTGCTCCTCCGCATACAGGGCTCCCATGCTGGGCTGGCTGGTCCGGCGCCCCGGGTACGGTGGTGGCATGGACCCATAGCCCATGGCAGTGCCAGCCATGCGCTCCCGGGTCTTGTGAGCCTGGGCCCGCTCGTGCCGCAGCCGCTCGTCATCCCGGATAAGCGAGACCAGCTGCTTGGCGCGTTCGCGCACATGGATGCCCTGGTCCTGCCCATCGCGGTCGATGTACTGGAAGTCACGCAGAGTCTGGATGGCATAGATGTTCTCTTTGCACTGTTGTGCCACCCGCTCTGAGCCGGTCTTGATCAGGTAGTCCAGCAGCATCAGGGCCTTGTAGACGTGGCGCCAGTTCTTGCCGTGGTCGTTCAGACGCTTCCAGATCATACCCATGACCTCTGTGAAGGCCACCACGTTGAAGGTCATGTCGGCGATCTCGGCCATAAGTGAGGTCGGGGGCCCCCAGGGGTCATTGGAGGTGGCCTCACGGACTTTGATCTCCGCATCAGTATAGTTGTTGACAATGTTCTTGACCGAGCGGCGCAGCGATGAGGTGGTCATGGTGTCTCCCTAGTGGTGGGAAGGCCAAACCCTCCCGCCAAGCAGTCCACTTTGAATAAAAAAAAGACTAAGGGAGATCTGAATGGTTAGTCACTTCAGAGATGATTTGGGATACAATAGATCTGTCCTTTCCTCCGGTTTAGCAGATGTATCAATGACATGTGGACCTGCTGAATAGGGAGAGAGAGAAACAGAGAGAGAAAAGAAGAATTGGCATCACTGCAAATGCCCTCTAAAACAACAGCATAAGGTTTCAGTCTGAGCTAAAGAAAATTATTCACCTCATCTGCTAACCTAGGGTGTGTAAAATAAACAGGCATACAGCCCCCAGAGCTCTCAAAAGTGCAGAAAGTTTTCTGCTCAATGACTAAACAAACCCCCTTTAAAACCAATGTATTTCTCACACGCCGCAAATAGGCAGATTTTACAAATGCTTTTATCTTCATTCCAGAACACTCCACAGTACCAAGTACAGCCACAGGGCAGAGAGAGACCAAGAAAATGAAGGCTAGAATTACAGCACTGGAGGTAGGCCTAAGCTTTCTCCTGGCTCAATGGAGTCTCTAAGACAACCAGCGGGTGTGGTGTGTAGTCAAATGTCTCTCTTTGATCAGAGAAGAGACAGCCAATAAACCACTTTAGGGGACCAATCTAAAGAGTTGTTGACCGTTAAAAAATTATATCATCAGACACTCTGGTCTAGTCCTAAAGAAGACCAGGGAGGCAATAATACAAGCCTCTCAGCTGCCAAAGGTCATTACAACAAACAAGTGCAACTGTTTAAATTCAAAACAGCATCAGCTCCAAACAACCATCAGGATCAAGAAACCCAATTATTTATGCTTTCAATTCCCATCCAGCAGTAATATAAGGGCTTTTAAGAGATTCGTTATAGTGAGGACATTTCTTCAGTACCAAACTAAAACTAAAAGGTCACTTAGCAATGTTGTGGAAGCACAGACCCATTCCAGTTTCCACCCATTACTTGTAGCAAAATCAAGTTGTTTGAATGCAAATGCATGTGACCCTCTGGCTATTGTAGTCAATCTACATGGCCGCAATTAACCTGTTAACACTGCATACACTTAAAAAACAAGATTGGTCCAACAACATACACAACTTTCAGACAGCACACACTTTTCCTTTATATTTCCCAAAAGCCAAAAACATAGCAGCACTCCAGCTGTTGTTCCGTGTTTTAGCATTCCTTACTTACCAAATAACATTCAGTGCTTTTTTTGGTTTCATTTAAGAACTATATCTAGCCAGTAATCATCAAGCCAAGCCGTAAGGAGATGGGATGGAAATAGAATGGTGACATATGACCAGTCGACCACTGACTATGAGGATAAAGGGGCAAGTTGGCTGATTGTGGGATCCTGGGTCAAATGACCACATTCCCTCCGCTCCAGCTCAACCAAGAGCCCATCCCAATGTCCTAAGTCACTCTACAAACATTATTTTTCATTAACACAAGTTTAATGACACATCACCCCTGTGAGTTTTATCAGCATCTGTGAATCATGTGACTCAAACTCAAGGCCTTGACGCTTACTAGTTGCCTACAAAACTGGTTCAATCCAATATCTGAGTTATCCAATTAATAGACATGATACTCACATACTGGTGAATGTGGTGTTGGAGTATATAAAACTGATACATATTAGCCTATTAAAGGAAAGATAAAGGTTAGCTGAAAGATTATGCTGACTGAATTTCTTTTCATGATGCAACGTCAGAGCTGGTTCTAGTAGCCTATTCACAATAATCCCAAACAGTTGTTTTATGTGTGGCAAAATTATGCTGCCAATTCGGTGTCAAAGCCGTTCAGGCCAATACTTCGTCAGAATAGTTTTGATAGTAAAGAAGAAAAGAACGCACACAAAAAACTATGACCTTGGCGCAATGACAAGGGGAGTTTGTGTTTAGTATTCGAATCGATAGGACCAAGTGTTGGAATGTGAGACAGCTGGCAAACATAAAAAAAAAAAAATTCAATCTCCTTAAGTTCAGCAGAGTTAGTAGGTAGGCCCATGTTTGGCAGCTGGGTATGGATATTTATCCAAATCCCAAAGTTACTGCTAGCTCTCAATACTGGCCACCCACCTGAAACCCTCATTTGTGGACTAGGAACAAGGTCATTACTCTAGGACAGTAACTGATAACTGACGCATGTCTATTATACCAACATTTAGAGGAATAGCCCAACTTTAATTGGGTGAGGCTGGGCTTTTCAGTTTGTGCTACGCTGGCCTACATCCACGTTTACGAGACACCGGAATTTCGCTCACAAATACGAATTCAAATCTTCTAACTGACTTGAAACAACAGAACGGATGAAGTGCTCAGCTGCCTGCCCTACGACGACACAAGGTCCGGTCGCTGTTAACCCGTTTAAAAATAAATCCGTAAGTCAAAAGGTACCTAAGCTACGATGTAGCTAATATTGGCATAATTAACACATAAGACATACACCAAGAATGATTACGCTTTGAGAATTCCACAACTTACCTGGCGAAAATGCCAATGTTAAGTTACATTGCGTCAAATGTAGCGAACACTACACAGTTCACGCCAGCTTCCCAGCGAGCCGTGACTCAGCTGGGTGCTATGGTTTGCGCTAAAACATCCCGCCTTGTTAAGGAAATCACGAATAACTTACGAGTTTGCCGGACAGTTTCCAGTCTTACCTCTCACATTGTCCATAATATGTGTCCCAACTTGGGGATTCTTTCGCCAGTAATGCTTCCCCTGGCCATTATTCGCGTGTGCAACTCATACAAATCAGTATAAATAAAAAAAGCTTGAAACTGTTCGATAATTTTGAATACAGTTTCCTTTAAAAAACGTTCATGGTCGAAGTATACAGAACTACAGTCCAGTGAGTTAAAAACAGTTGACTGTGAGTGACACAATACAAAACTCGGGCGCCTAGCCTGCAGATAACACAGACAACCCCCCCACCAAGCAGTAAAGTGAACTAGGAATGGGAGGTAGATGGGGAGGGCTACGCGTTGCCTGCAGAGTCAGCCTTTAACCCATTCCATTCCATAATGCACCCCAATTGGGCAAGAGGGTCTGTCAAATAGTCTAGACAAAAATACTTAAGAACGTTCATCAACCATCTCTGGTCTAGATGCTCCCTGTCCTCTTCATAACAACAACTCAGCCCTGACTTCATGAAGTTAAATAGTTTAAGTGTGTTTGAGATGTGATTGAATGAGTTCATTGCATTGTAGGTTTCACTGTCCGTTTGAGTTGAGTTGATATTTACCATTTCTTCATGGATAAAAAATCTCTGAAAAGATTGAACATCAAACTGTAAACAGCCAGTTTACATTATTACATATATAAACTGCCCTAACAAGCCTATTATGTGACAGTATGTTTACTATACATAAAGCTATAGGTTTGTGTGGTGCATTTTCTTTCTATCTATCTCTCATCATTCTGGTGTGAAAGTG
>JAVQKI010205907.1:0-16108 GCA_036025975.1 Nematalosa erebi
ACATGATTCTCACAGCACTACCTCCTTTGTCCAGGTGGGAGTGAACCCTGTGAAGGAGATACAGAACAGCATCCTCCACTCCCACCTTCTCCTGGTAGGCAAACTGTAAGGGGTCAAGTGTGTGTGTGTGTGTGTGTGTGTGTGTGTGTGTGTGTGTGTACACTTGGTGTGGTGTGGATGGCTCATGGATTTTCTGGGATTTAAATCATTGACCTCATGGATTTCAATCACTGACGTCATGGATTTAAGATCTTTTAAAATGACAGTTATGCCCATACATGAATACAAAGTGGCAGTGTATGGAATTACGCACTCACACAGTCAACCCTCCACACAGGCAGTTACATGTCTCAAAGACTGCACCATAGTACTCGTCAGTGACAAAAGTGCTCCTTATAGCAAGGGACTAACAGACATAACCTGCTTTTGTGGAATAGTCTGGAACCTGCTTTTGTGGAATAGTGGAATACTGATAAGGACAGAAGGTACAGACAAGCATAAAGGGCTGTTAACACTTAGAATGATACCTACAACTTATAACATATTAGACTGCTCAAATTAAAATGAATGACAATGTCCACACCACAAACTATAACGACAACGACATGTGCAACGATGCCTTTGGGATCACTCACAGAGCAAGTTTTAGAATCATAAAAGTTTGATAGCCAATCAGAAACCATGGAATATTAAACATCAGTTCATTCATATGAGGACAGACTTATGTTGTTGTTGGTCAGTATGGACCGCAATATCGTTATAGCGAGATAGTAATACATACAGTTATCTTTATAGTTGTCGTTCCAGGTTTGAACAGTCGTTAAGAATGCACACTCACACACACACATACACACACACACACACACACACACACACACACACACAAGCACGCTCTATGCAGTTACTTGTAGTAACTTCATGTTTGACCTTGGGAAAGGTTATTGACTTTTACCACTTTCATATCTACTCTTCGCCATCTCTTAAGCCATGCATTGATTTTCCTCTATGCCGACTACATTAAGTGCTTTTTTTCCAGGCTGCATTCCTATCATGAGGTGCTTTATCTGACATATAAGCCCCCCGCAACCCCACATTTGCCTGGATTTGTAACATTGATGCCATGAAGGTGCACATGTTTAAAGCAGAGGCAGAACCTTGAGAGCTGCAGTGATTTTTCTTGGTTAATTTAGTGAAAGACATTTTGTGCAGGCATGATGGAACAATGGTAGAGTGGAGCAGAACAGTCTATCACCCCAGTTTTGGTTCTTGAACACACAATTGCGAGTCTGTTACACCTTGGACAAAAAAAGTCTGTTAAATATCAGTGACCTTAACCTTGAGGAACCTTTTGAATTCTACTGAAACAGTTCCTCTATGATACTGGCAGAGGTTGCAGACTGACAGTCACTTTCAATCATAATCAAATCAAAACACTAAGTGCTGTTTTAGGTTTTTAAATGTGATATTGTGTGTCCCTCACACTGAGATCGCAGGAAGTTGGGAGCTGATCTCTCTTGGAGACGTTCCAGCAAAGCCATTCTCAGTGAACACTCCAGGAATCTTTGGATAGAGTTTACAGCCTCCTAACTCGAGCAAAAAAACGAGATGGACGACGGGGGTGGGGGGTGTTGAAGCATTTTGTAGTAGCCTGATTCTCTTTCCTCTTCCATTTCCAAGTGATCTATTTTTTCCACCACATCTAATTTTAATAGAGTCAAGCTGAGTTTAGCTGTATCACAGCAGTACACCCAAATTCCAACAGAGAACTATAGAATCATGGAATGAGAGCTGAAAATGTTTTAGTGTTTAGTGTATGTTTGTGCATGTGTGTGTATGCGTGATAGATAGATCGAGAAAGAAAAATAGATGACATATATCACATACACACGCACATACCATACACATGGCAACAATGCAAAGAAAGCAATTGCGTGCCGCTTAGAAGTACCAGGTTGTTTGGAGGATGTTATGTTTATGTGTTTGCAAAGTATGTAGGAGGATGCTATGTGTATGTGTATGCATAGTATTTTTATACATGTATATTTATGTTGTTGTGCACATCTTGAATTTCCACATTTGAATTTCTAATATTAACACAAGTTTGAGAACAGGTGTGTAAGAGACCCTCGTGCAATATTTGTTTTACCCTCTCTCTCTCTCTCTCTCTCTCTCTCACAACATGCATGTCCTGTGTGCTTTCCTCTCTAGGAGACCTGTTTGCAAGAGACTTTGAAGGAGAAAAGAGATCTGTCCCCAATTAGGATTAAAGTGGTGAGAGTGTGCTTACCGATATATGTGTGGTGGATGTTGCATGTGTGTGTCTGTGTGTGTGTCGGTGTGTGTGGTGTGTGTGTGTATGTATGTGTGTGTGTGTGGTGTGTGTGTACCTTTGGCAGACGCAGTCCGTCTGTTGATGAATGCCACGGCAGTGTAGCCTGAAATGAGAGTGAGTTAAGTGAGTGATTTTCCTAATGAAGTTGGTGGGCTGCAAATTTGAGATCTTTGGCAGGGAAGCACACAGTCTGTTTTTAGCGTGGCGGCAGACTGCCTTCCATCAGTGTTTCTTGCACTGTCATGTTCACCTCAGGGCTGAGAGACGATGGGCAGGGGGAGAAAGGCGAGACAGAGATAGAGCTGAAAATTTATGGTTGTGAAATACAGTCACGACAAACACACTTCTCTGACTCTAAACTCTGGTATGCCAGAGCATTCGCCAACGCACCCCCTGTTTGTCACATCAATTCCATATAAACCATAAATCACTTCAATACTGCAGGAAAAATGTTTTAACATTTAAAGACAATTTACAAGTGCCTTCCAGATAGGGCACTGCAATAACAGTTTCTCAAGCTTGGCTGGTCAGGCAAGGTGGGGTGAAGGATATTGTGAAGGACTGAGGGAGGATGGGACCCTGGGATAACGGAGAGGCCCTGAGGACTGGAGAGGATATTCTCTTATCGGCACCTGGAGAATATGAGAAAATGACCAGAGGGGATTATGAGTCAAGCAGTAGAAGGAAATGTGTTCGTCTTCAACACGTGTTGGGAGGCACTGATTCTCTCTTGCACATGATCACATCCTTCACATTCACAATGTTCACAAGCTGTTTTTGTAGACCCCATTTAGCAAAAAGGTTTCTTAATAAGTACAGTTAAGTTGATAGGGCTAAAAAGCCTTAACCTACTTTTCTTGGAACCATGAGGTATGAAACTAAGGAATTTTCAATGCCTGGGATCCTGTTTTGTTCTAGCAGAAGGTTCTAGTTTTGGATGTTCTGTAAAAAACCTTCAGTTCTTCTGTGTATGCTTTCCCAACAGTTAAACAGCCTATGCGGAAACCACAATGACATCACTAAAACATTGTTGGTTCCTTGTTTGTTACCTAGGAGACTTCTGACCAGCCGCCCCAGGCCAAGTCCCGCCTCCTCCCGGGATGTCTGCGACCCAAAAAGCAGCGCACGGTCCCCGTGGAGAACTCACTACTGCCCCCAGTGGACCTTCAGAACTACTGCAGCATCAGCCAGGCATCTTTCGCCCGCACAGATCAGGACGGGGCCCACAACAGCGAGGACGGGGACGGCAAAGAGGAGGAGGAGGGCGACGGGTCAACGGGCGAAAGGACACAGGGAGGCCTCACCCTGAGGCGTAGTTGCGAAGTGAAGGAGATGTCCAACGGGCGGACACACACCGCGCTTCGGCCGACGCCGGGTCCCATAGTCCGACCGGGCCAGCTGCGGATCCGAAACATGCAGACACGGGAGAAGAAGGCCACACAGATGCTGGCTATTGTGCTGGGTAAGGATCCGAGCATAAAACTAGGAGCAGAGTAGCAACCATGGTAGCAGATGTAGGCGAATGCTATTGTCCTATTACTGCATTTTACATTGCTTCAAGGCCAATAGGGTGAAGTGAAAATTCACCAAAAGTATGCCCTGAGGATACTTTCTTTTGAAATTACACAAAAAGTCAATTACGTACTTCGAAAGTAAGAATATGAAGTTGGATGGACCCTGAGTAATACATTAACATGCTGGTGAAAGTTTCCTATTGGGTCTTGTACATTTAAATAAAGACAAGCAGTGCATCTTAGTGGCTTTTATATATATTCACGCCCACATCTATATTTGATGTTTCACCTTCCTGTTGAGTGTTATCTCTGTCACCTATCAACTCTTGACTGTAATTATGTCCAATGAATAATAGAAGTAACGTAATGTGCATCTCCAGCAAGCACATAACGCACTCTAAGGCCTCATATGATGGGAAGTGCCAGGGGCAAGAAGCATGACAAAGACAGATAGTTCAGTATTACAAAAGCATGATTTGTGGAAGCCGGCCACATCTGTCACATGATTTCCACATGAGCAGACTGTATTCGGTAGACGGGACAAATGGGGTGCTCAGCAGTGAGATTGATGATGTGAAAGGGAGAATAGATAAGAGCCAAAACAAAAGGCTGGCAAAAACCTGGACAGCTCGAAGAAGTCTCTGAGAACGTAGTCAGAACAGGCAGTCAGGCAGTTTGCTATGGATTAATGCATTTGTCACAATGGATTCATGCATATATAAGAAACATTGATTCAATCTTTGCAGAATCGAGGAACAAAACAGACAAGAAGAGTAGCAAAAGTACATTATGTTAGTTTTGAATTTAAGCATTCATCCCCCTCCCAATAGACACAACATTTTAATGTTCTTTTTGTATTATCTTCATGAGTTTGCAGTTTGCAATGTATGAGGTAGCTAAAGCAAGTTCTCCATATATTGTATTTACCGTGTTTTTGATGATTTTCACAGAAAGAAAATTTTGGAATGTAAAGGTTGACACTTATGCTTTATCAGCAGTCTGACTCTAAGATGTATAAGGCTTCAGTGCTACAAAGTGGAAATGGGATTTATATGCCTGAGGACTCCAAAAACGAAAAAGTTTAAAAAAGAGAAAAAAAAAATCAAAGAAACCAATTTTATGCAATTTAGTCTCCCTCATCCCATTTGAGCGTCCGCTTGCCTTCGACACTGACCAATGCGTGCAGACATTGATGGGCGACGTTGATGGTAATTTGAGATGTCTGCTTAATTGGACAGAAAATGAGTACGCACACACAGCAGATGCTTCTCAGCTGCGTATGAGTGTATGCCGGAGGGGCTCAGCTGGGTCAGCCCCAAGCTAATTGGTTCGACACGGTCATGTGACCTGGATTGTTTTTGGCTTGTGGCATAGATTTGTAAGTTTTCTGTGCTCCAAAATACCTTGGGAAATGGCGCGTGTGTGTGTGGAGGGGTTGATTTAGAGGTGTAAATGGTGGTGGGGTTGTGGAGGCCTGGCTCTCTCAGTCACAGTGTATGGACACTCGTATCCAGGCTTTGATGTATCCACACACCAAGCTGAGATGCCACTCCCTCACCTGCCCATGCAGCTTAAGCACAGAGGTTAATGAGGCGAGAGCAGCTCCTTTGATGTTTTAATTAAAAAGTTCACACACACACATAGTTTTCTGATTCTCTTTGCCAATGTATCTGTTTGCAAATATATATTAGGCTAAGGTTCACTTGCTGTCAGTCCATAAACATACTATATGTCTAAATCTATGCTTTATACGATGCACTGGTGTTTTTATGTTTGTGTGTGTGGGTGTGATTATGCATATGTGTGTGTGTATGAGTGAATGTGTGTCAATGTATTTGATTTTACTCACCTGTGCGTGTGTGTGCCTGTGCGTGTGTGTGTGTGTGTTTGTGTTGCAGGGGTCTTCCTCGTCTGCTGGCTGCCCTTCTTTGTGACTCACATCTTGTACACCCACTGCCGCACGTGCACTGTGCCCCAGGAGCTCTACAGCGCCTTCACATGGCTCGGCTACGTCAACAGCGCCCTCAACCCCGTGATCTACACCACCTTCAACATCGAGTTCCGCCGCGCCTTCATCAAGATCCTTACTTGCTGAGAGATCCCTCACACACGCATACACACATACACATACACACATTCGCTATACGCATCTACACAGACGCACACAAAGGATCCCTGTGGACAAGGATGGGCAAGGATCCTTGGCATCACACGATGGAGGATTCGAGAAGAACAAAGGGAGAGACAGAGTACGAGCGCCAGGAGCCGAGGACACAAGGACGTATCCTCAGGAGTAGACTCGTGCTCAGGAGGGCTTGTCTCAGCATCTCAGCTAGCCGCACAGCACCTGCCTCGTCTCAGTGGCAGCTCCCCCTCACCACTCCTGGCACACCAATAGAGTCTGTCAGTGTGTCAGCTCCAGGAGAGTAATGGGAACCAGCTGCAGCCTTGGGAGCTGTGAGCCTTGAGTTTGAGTTGGCCCAACTCCACTCTCTCACCTTCAGGTACAGGTGTTCCCACTAACAGCACACTGATCCATATCTCGATGCAGTGGCTCGCCGAGAGGAGCACGAAGAATGTGAAGGGACACAGTGGGAACGTTTGTCCCATTTTAAGTGTCTCTAAAGTCCCAGTTCCTATCGTCCCTGTACCTCCCTGAATGAGGGATTTGAGACACTTTTTTTCAGTCTGTAGCCAGTCAATACAAACCTGTGAAGTTGCCAAGACAAGGCATTCATCGAGTCCATTTCACATAGTGCCATTAAAGACCTTCTTACAAAAGCCCAGCCATAAAAATAAAAATGTAAAAAAACGATGTGTTCTATGGATTTCCGCCATGCTCGTTCAGATTGTTTGTGTCCTCACAAAAACTCTGCAGATGCGCATCACGTCACTTCGCCTATCTTTAGCTGGCCATTGCTGCCTCAAGCACGTGTTAACACTCCAGCTGTCTTTGAAGAGTGTTTCTTTTTTCCGGTGTATGTCGGCGTGTTCAAGATTATCAGTCGCAAATCGCCTTGGAGGCTTGTGTGTGTATGTGTTTTTTTTTTTTTTTACGTCAGATGTTGGAGGAGTCGCATGGAATTTCTTTAAGGAATTTGCAGATTTGTCGCAGGGACCATGAACACATGGTGATTGACAGACACATGGCATTTAAGAAGATCTGAGAGCCCCCCCACACAAACACACACACACACACCCACCCCATGCCTTTGATACTGGCTTCCCTGGCAGGCAGGGTTCTGTGATCTGTCACCATATCGGACTCTGGAGAATACTGGGAAGTGGGAGGGAATGTCATGGAGTATGAATATATAAAAAAGCGCTTCTGTGTTTGTGTGAATAAAGCTAAATGGATACTTGGCTTGCCTGCTGTTGAGCTCTTTCTCTTCCTCCAACTTCTCTCTCTTTCTCTCTCTCTCTCTCTCTCTCTCTGATTTTCTTCCCCCTCTTTTTAATGCACTCAGTCTTTTCTTCTCTTTTTCTTCCTTCTCCTCATCCCCCTTATTTCCCATCCACCGCTTGATCCCCCTCTCTCTCTCTCTCTCTCTCTCTCTCCTTTCCTCCCTCTATTTCTTTCTCTTTCTCCCACTCCTTCCTTAATCTCTCTCTATCTTTCCTTTTCTTGTCCTCCTCCTCTCTCTGTCCTCCCCGCCTTCCACTGACTCCTCTGTCAGTTGCATGTTGAGTGAGGGGAAGCAATAAAGAGGCGAGGGAGCAGTGGTAGCGGCAACAGTGGCAGTGGCGGCTGGAGTGTAATTTTAGGGCAAGACGCAGCTGGACCCCAGCTGAGCTGAGCAGGGCTGAAGATAAATCAAAAAAAGGGAGCTGAACGCAGAAAAAAGAGAGAGCGAGAGGGATTTACTAAGTACAGCCAGCACTTAGAGCTTCAGCAAAAGAAGCAAGTATAAATAAAGGACAGAAAAATGGACAGAAAAAAAGAATAATGCATCCCTTTAATGCGGACAGAATGCAAGAGTGAAAGAGAGAGGCTGGGATGGGGGAGAAAAATATTCAGTTTACAGCCAGTTCTGTATTTGTGCTCCGCCAGTTACGAACCTCTTCCACACTCGCAGCTCCTTAGGGAGCTCAGCTGTCAGGCAAGCCCAGTCTGTACCCCAGGAGTTTTGCAGTGTTGGCTGGTTTTGTAGACACTGCCACTCTATTCACATGCCTTTGCCCCATGTATTAATGCAGAGGCGCATCTCAACCATGGAAATGTATGATAACCAACAGACCTCTGCAAGGCTTGATTGGTTCTGGGGTTGTGCAATGGCACACAGCATTCCCCCCCTGGGAGTGGAAAACTGCACGAGTTTCACTTGCAAGCCCTGCCATAGAGGGAATGGTGGGGTGCAGGGGAAGGCGGCGGGAGGAAAAGATAATTGCGATTCAGAGCTTGTTATGTGGGAAGCAGTCAGTGTTCATGATGTGCCCGCGCTTGTCATTGATGGGTAGAGGCAGCGTTAGACAACACAATGGATGGCCTCTCTCTCTCTTTCTCTCTCTCTCTCTGCCTCTTTCTTTCTCTCTCTCCTCGAGTAATTATTCAATGAAGGGCCCGGGCTCGGTAGAATGTGCCTTCGCACTGCCTAGAGTCCTGAGTGTGAAGTATCCCACACGCCTGAAAGAGAGGAGATGGTGCTGGGGGTGGGGGTGGTAGGCAGCCGCACTTCACCCATCAGAACAGAGTGCCAAATTGACAACTAATGAATTCAATTAGGCCGCTTCGTTCCCTTTCCTTTCCCCCACCCCTCTCTCTAACTTTCTTTTCTGCACGCATCACCCTCTCTCTCTCTCACTCTCTCTCTCTCTCCCTCTCTCTCTCTCTCTCTGTCTCTCATTTACTTTCCCCCTCTTATTCACTCTCTTTTGTTTTTGTTCCTTGGCAGCTGTGTGTGTGCCGTCAGGCCTGAAGCTGAGCAGCAACCCTAGCACAAACGGCAGCGGCCGACTCGGCCATCTCAAGTCTGCGGAGCGTTGGGGTGCATTGCGTGCAAAAGGGTTTGATATACTCTCTGCGAAGGCAGTAAAGGTGCAGCGGTGATGAGATGCTTTTTGACCTGTCAAGGCTGTTTCTCTCTCCTTGCTACTTAAGTTTTTTTTGTTTTTTGTTTTTTTTTTCCACTCAGCTCCTTGAGTTGAAAAGCGGATGCTTATGTGAAATGCAGAGCTCGCGTGCACAATGATTTCCAGCACATGCACATTCAAATCCACTGTAGCATGCCTTCACACCAAACACAAAAAGACATTATTATATACTGACAGTGACTACTTAAACAACGTAAACATATGGCACATAGACACACTGTATAGAGCCACTAAAAAAAGCACTTGCATATTAACATACCCAAAACACATGTGTATGCAAATACCCAGATTGCCACTGCTCTCTCTCTCTCTCTCTCTCTCTCTCTCTATGGGGTGATATGTAACATGTATGAGTAACAGGGAGCACTGGTGAAGAGTCTGAAAACACTGTATAAGACGTATAGTACAGGCATACATAAAAAACAGCACACACACGCACACACATACACACAGATTAATGCAGCTAATGTGAAATATTCTTGAGCCACAGGGGGCACTGCCACATCAAACTATTCCATTACCAGCCTGATCTGATCTAATCAGGCAGATCTTTCAAACACAATGGAAGTTTCCTCTTTTTCTGTCCTCTATCACAGTAACTCAGCAAGGGTTAATTTGGCTGATAAATGACACCTCGAAGTGATGGGAAAGACAGGACCGGTTTAGACTGCCCTGATAGACAGCTGTCACTAACCAATCCCAAAGCTTCCCCCTGCATACTCAACGAGTCCTGTGAAGTCTTTTCAAAGTGGTTCCGTCACCCCCCCCCCCCCCCCATCTCTATCGTCCCGCTGCGTGCAGGGTGAAGCAATAAGGGACTCCTCCCAAAAGCACACAGTAGTTTCCTCTTGAAGGGGATGTTAAAATTCTCTCCATAGATGGCTCTGGCAAACTGGTGCACCATGTGGAGCCACCTGGCAGCTCTGAATCTTCAGGGGAGCTGGAGTTGTTCCCGATTCTGGGTAGCGATGTGTTTGATGGCACAGAGGCTGTCAAATGTTTTTTTTTTCCCAGGCCAATAGACAGCATAATGACAGTGATGTGGAAAACAGAGGGAATAGTCCCTTCTAATTCCTTTGGGATCCACCACCACTCGCTTCAGTAGGACTTTAAAAGTGTCACCACTCAGGCCATTGCCAGAGTGCAGTCAGCAGCTCCTCAGCTAGGCCCTCAGCGGGGCTGTGTGTGGTAAATTGGGAGAAATTGTGATAGCCTTTGGCTGTGATGGATGCAGCCCAGAGTCATTATATCCTTGCTGGGAAGCACAGATCGACTTGCTGCTCAGAGAGAAATGGAATCTATTATTATCAGCCAGGAACAGATATCTTGGGGACACAGAGAAAGTGTGTGTGTGTGTGAGAGAGCGAGAGAGAGAAGGAGCGAGAGAGTGAGAAAGAGGAAGAGGGAGAAAGGGCACCTCTTGAAAAGATACCCGGATAAAAATGACACACGGAAAGATAGAACCTTAAGATAGGCACCGTTAAAATTTCTCAAAGTCCAGCCAGTGTTAAGTTTCTGTTGAAGCAAAGCATTAATCAAAACAGCAGTCATAAGCCAGTGGGACAACAAGGAAGGACAACAGAGAGGAGAGGAGAAGTACATGCAGAGCGATGGGCTCATCTAAAGACAGACTTCACAGACTGATTGTCATTGTGCTGGGTCGTGTGCGCGCCTGAAAAGAAAAATATAGCCAATTGCCTGTCGTTTTTGATTGCCTGTCCAAGACAAACAAGATGCATGAAAAGAGGCTTCCATTTGTTTATTTATTTATCAGTTTATTTATTTATTATTCTTCGGAAAGCTCAGTTCTTTGCTCATGTATTTGTCTGTTTATTTTTTGTTTGGGACTCTAACTTCTTAGTGTGTGTGTGTGTGTGTGTGTGTTTGTGTGTGCGTGTCTGTGTGGTAGTGGGCATTTGGTGGAGAGAGGTTTTCCTTTGCAAAGCGTTACATTGAATTGCATCAGTCTTGGAGCCTTCGTGCATGAGGACTTCATCACCAAGTGCTGTCCGCCCCAAGCCTTGTGAAAGATCATCCCCTGGTCCACAGGGACTTGGTAGTAGTGGAGAAGGTGGTCATCAGTGATGTGGATCGGGAACAAGGCTATGATGGGATAGAGATCAAGCCTTCTTAGTGGAACATAAGAAGGTTGTGACTTCAATCACACTTGTGCCCCTGAGCAAAAATGCACTTAACCCCACGTTTCTCCAGGTGGTCTGTCAATGGAATCTGCTTAGCTTGGAGTCTTACTGGATGAGAGCGTTAGCTGAGTATAAGGACAATATAATGTAACACTGGTTCAGTCGCCGTATCATATCCAGGGTCAGGGTTCAGTCTGTAGGGAGGAGTGTGTGTTGGGGGGGATAAGGTATTTCAGCCTCTCTTTTAGCCTGATGGACCAGACACTTTCACTTCGCTACTCTTTGGGTGAGAAGTCTGGACACTCTCAGTAGGCAAACATCTGCTTTGTGGTTTAAACTTTAAACCTATTGATTCTGCCTTCAATTTCTGCTTAACGATTGAATGATAAAAAACCTTGTGGAGGAAACCGAAGCCTTTGGAGAGTATCCTGATGTGTACTATACAGTGAAAATGCTATATTGAGCACAGGTACAAGTCGGCACTAGCCTGGCTTGCTGATTGCTGGGAGATGGGCTGAAGATACGTAGATAGCCAGTGCTCCTGCAGCATCTAACTGAGAGGTAGGAATGATTGACACTGTACAAAAACTAAAAAACTACATAAGTAAATAATGAAATTGTACATTTGCATATCATGTCAAAAAGATAACACAAGAAAGCTCAATAGCTTATTTCCATTGTGGATGCATGGAGGTTTTTGTGTTGTGCACTATGCACGATGCTGCAGACTCAAGAGCAGCCTCCAAGGCTCTTTATTGAACACGGTTCCTCTGATGCCTTTCAGTCACTATGTCCTAATTGCGAGTGTCAGAAACAAAATCAGTTTGATTACTTTGTTCTCAATTAGTACGTCCTGACTGGATGTGACTCAACACAGTGCTGTGCAGAGTGGCATTTTAAAGGTGACGAATTAACTTTTGTTGCACGCCCCCTCTCGGTTATCTGTCTGTTGTTCACTTTGCTCTGCTGATATTAGATAAGAAAGGTGATGCAATAGTATGGCACATTTTGTTGTATTCTGTGAACAGACAGTAGACAGTGTTACATGAGTGTTAGATGCTCCCATGCGTTTAAGACAAACTGTCAGACAACAGTAGCTCGCTTTTCTCCTCAAAGGTGGTGCTGATCATCCTCCACATCTCTATTCATCTGAGGTGATAACTGCGCTGTCATCGTTCAACTCCTCAAATGAAAGAGCCGATGGCTTTTGATGTCTACACTCCTATTCTTGTGATGTCTTCACCACTACACCACCACGCCCACCCAGCCCTAAATTGTATTACCATCTGGGCCACAGACATGTTAGTAAGTAAATATCAATATCACATTTTGTTAAAAACACAGTCTGGGATCTCTCCATTACTTTCAACAATTATTTCGGCGGGGCAAACAGCAAACAGAGGCCTTTGTCATGCCAATATTTGCCAATTGAGGGATTCCAGAAGGCATTGGTCTACCAGGCTAACCCACTACACTAAGTGAGATGAAAACACAGAGTGCTAGATTAACTTACTGACATGTCTCTCAGGGCGTCAAGAGGGAGGTTGTAATTGGCTCACTAAATCACTCACTCACACTCCACCTCAAGCTAGTGAACTGTATCGTGAGCATTCTGGTGCATAACGGGTGCTGTGCATTACCTGTTTAGGTTAGTGAGGTCCCTTTCAACTGCAATGTGCTTTGGATGCCTTTTATAAATGTGATTATTATTAATTATGTATTATTACTAGCATAGCCTGTACACTGTACAGCTATCATCCAGCTAGCTACAGATACTCAAGCAGCTCCAGCAGCTGCAGCCTTTCATCCCCGCTGAGGAGTGGTGAGGGTCGATGTCACTCTTTGGCAAACTGTCTGACTTCATGTTATTGCAGCCTGGGGATGGGAAGCTGTGGTGCTCATGGCAACCACTCAACCACTGTGCCTTGCAAATCACTGCAGGTCTCTCCACCTTTTGCAGGCAACCTTTTGGGGCCCAAGCCCTTCCTTGGGGATTTCCTGTTACTATTCACTCTATCCTATCTGACTTAAAGGCAAGCAACACAACCCCTACCCCCGACCACCGCCCCCCCCAATAATAAAAAAAAAATTACTTATGATCCAGAGGGATGGAGGTTGTTACTAACTTGAAATGATACCCTTCCACTCCAGAGGCAATGTTTTGAGGATGGAAAAGCCTTGAGGAGTGGAGTGGAGTAATAGCCTGCAATTGTATACAATAAATGTGATGGACAGAGAGATTATTGTTTTGAACCCAGTCTCTGTATGCTGCCATGGTGGTTTCTCACCAACACAGGGGTCTGCTTCTGTAATGTTGGCATGCACTAGGGCCATCGATTTGCCTGCACTCCCTCAGAGTACAAAATGAATCAAACAAACACCCACCCCCCACCGAACCACAGACACTCATACAAAACAGCACCCTCCACCCACGCACACACACATACGCACACACATACACAGAGGCAAAATTTCAAAAGGACCTGGGAGTAACCCCTCTCCTTGTTTTAAGTCTTTCAGTGGAGTGGAAAAGTCATCTTTGTCACTTTTCTGTCTTTTTCATCAGATCCCCCTGTCCCTTTCATCAGTGGTGTTTTTCCTGTTCCCCACTGTGCCTAGATTTGGGTGATCAGGACTTATGGAGTTCACAGAGGGGGGCTGTTACACCCCATCAGAACTCTGTAGACATTGCTGGGGGGGGGGGGGGGGGCTTAAAGTCTGGGCGCGGTGCTTTCTTTAAATCAGACTGGCATACAAAATACAGGTATGCTTCCATGGGTAGCCTAGTACCGTTGTGCCACTTACATTCCTAACAGGCAATGTAGTTTCCTTTAAAAACAAACCTGACTCACTTTTGAAGAGATTAAAATGCTGATGAGATATGAAATGTCTCTCGGTGTGATGCAATCAAGACACACAAGAGGTAAACACAGAAGTGATGTGGTGGGGCAGGCGATAATGATGGCTTTTTTAAATTCAATCTTTGAACCAAAAATGATGAGAGATATTTTGTATGCACGATCACGCGGTGCGCTGTTAGCAAGTTTAATGGCTGCGCGAGAGGTCTAATGAATTCTTGTAGATGCTGCTGGGGTGAAATCAAGGGTTTCCCAGGACTGGAGTCACCCAATTACTGTGGATCAAAGACAGACCTGGGATTCTCGTTTCCACTACCATTTGCTCACACACACCTGAAAAAAATAAATAACATAAATAAATAACATGCCACTATCTTTCCATCTCCCTCACAGACACAACACAATTCCACAATTTTTGCATAGGAATGATTCCTGTGAGTGAGTGCAGGGGAGGAAATCCATGCTTATGACTGATGAAAGAAATTCCTCTGTAGGCCTAATCTGATTTTACTCAAATGCATGTGTGTGTGTGTGTGTGTGTGTGTGTGTGTGTGTGTGTGAATGCACAGTGTGATAGCCAGTCCCCCATTGCTGGAAAGTGTGTTGGTGGTGGTTCCAGTTGCCAGTCTTGATTCTCATGGTGCAAAGAGGTCATTGTGCCTGACCCGACATCAATGGCGGAAGTCAGCAGTCATTATCGGGCGGCAGCAGCAGGGACGCCCAACCCCAACCCTTTCCCTGTGCATTGTAAGTCTCTGATAGATATGTAAATCCTGTTGCCAAGATGTACCAAACAAATCCCCTGGAAGCAGGCCTTCCATAAGAGCAGGAAACACACCACTGTCGCTGCCTCTCTTCTTTTCTTCCAGTGGCCTTTTGCTACTGCCCAGTCCTTACCTGTTCATGTTTTCTGGAGCAGTCGTGACCAACATGCAAAGGAGATGCTGAACAATGCAGTCAAAGTGTCACAGAGGAACGCAGACAGCGGACAGAAATGGAGGTAACCTTCCAATATTATCCTGTGGGGGTGTGTGAAGGGCCCTGTGACATGCCACAAAGTTACCCCGCAGCATAGACAGATGTTGCAACACCATTGTATGACAAATGGCTGCATTGTCCTGGAAGTGAAGGCGAATAATGTCCAGATAACTGGGTATGAATGGTCAGTTAATAGACAGAGAGTTGACAATGGCAAGATGCCCGGGGAGCTGGGAGTTTTCCTGCCCATTGTGCAGGCTGATAAAGAGGCAGAGGCAGGCACACACACACACAGAAACACACGCACACAGAAACACACACACACACACAGACACACACACACACAGGTGTGGATCTTGTCAACCAGAGATCACGTCGAACGCCCACCTCTGCAGATGACAAGAGCGGAACAGAGGCCGTTTGCCCAGGATTTGCCCTCTATGATGGGTCCGTTTTTATGAGGTGAGGACAAGAGGGGGGTCTGTCAGCCATTGAAATGACAAATCACCTTTAATAATGCAGGCCGTGATGAATGAGTTTTGAAATGTCTTGGTAACCAACCTACGCACAATATTGTGTGTTTTTATCCATTGAACTCAACAGCAAGCTTTTAATGTGTGATTGAAAGTGTGTGTGTGTGTGTATTTGCTTATATAGTTTACACATACATAGACATTAAATTGTGTATGATTTTTTTTGTCACCATGAACAGCAGACGCTCCAAATTGCTGTGGTATTTTGCTTGGCAAAGATCTTTGAGGCATACAATACATCAAGACTAATCAATCCAGCCAGTCAGAAAACATTAAGTGGCTAATCAATGACAATTATCAGCAGGGCCAGAAATTAGAGCAAAGAGAAATCCTCACTGTGTTGGCACAATGGGGAGCACTGACTCACTCATTCACATTGGAGGGGGAGATTTCCTCTCTGTATTAGGCAGATCTTTTTAACCAACATTTCAATATGACTTTTTTATGTAAAAGAATCTGTCTATTGTCTAACTTTCAGGTAAATCAACACTCGTTTGCTTTGATCTTACTGCCAGTAAAGCACAGCATTGTTTTTGTGAGCAACCAGGTAGTAGAAATGAGATGAGATAGAAATATGCATAACATTCTGGATAGAAGCATCTTTGCCTGAGAGGAAAATTGAAAAAATGTCATCTTTCAATTGTATTACAATAATTTGTTA
>JAVQKI010205952.1:0-13645 GCA_036025975.1 Nematalosa erebi
TTGTATTTACTAAGCTTTTCCATGTGATGTCTGTAACAACACAGACAACATTCATTTTCACAGTGCTGTACTAGAGATATCAGAGGTTATTGTGTTCCAATTGTAATACGATGATATACTGTACATGAAGACATGAATGAATACACAGTACTGAGCTTTTCCTTTACTAGGCCTCTTACTTTTTTGGGCTTGTCGGCAGGCCTAAATGGAATTGAGGACCAATATGTATTAAAAGTTGTACTCCAGTCTTCATTGTGATACTAATGGCTACAATGCTGAAGAGTCTGGGTTGTTAAGCTTAAGACGAATCTTCCTATTCATTCCTAGTTGTAAGAGGTGAGTCCAGTCTAGATATGAGAATATGGATTTTGCTCCATCCATTCTTTTTTAAGCAACTGCCAACCATAATGGACAGAGTCTCCCTTATTGACAGCAGCACATGTCCTTTACAGTGACCTCTCGTTTGTTACTCATCTTTCCTACTGTGCCCTCACTGCCACACTGGCCTACTGCTTAGTCACAGCTAAAAGTGTCTGGCCTTTACAGTATATTGTCAGAGAGGTAGCAAACAATAGTCAAACAATCTTTGAGAGAGACCCTCCTCTATGGTACAAAAACATCTGCATAAAATATTCAATTTGTCCTTGCATGATGGTGGTTAAGCCAGCATACATGCAGGGGAGTTTTAGGTCAAAATAATATACAATGAAATTAAGTCATTACAACAAGTCTCTGTAAGTATTCTTTCAATGTCATTAATGTAATATCAGTCAGTGGAAATGATTCATTTGTAAATACAGGGGCTTTTGTGTCAATCCTCTCTATCTGACCCTATCTGAGTGACCTTCCTTACGCGGCAGTGATCAATAGGGTGATACTTTGTATGGTGGCTTTTTAGAAAAGTAACACTTCCAAATCACGTCTGATTAATGTGTGGTATACGGTGGTATGTTAATATCTTATTTCAAATTATGTCTGATGTGAATGTGTCATGCCTCCTTCTCAAGATGGGATTTGCTGTTGGTACACCATTCTACATCCCAATTTACCTCCATGGAGCATTGAGACTAATCTCTCATGGAACTGATATTGGGGGTATCGTCTGCAACCTTGATCTTGACAATGGTCCAGCTGTAGGAGCGGTAGCTGTATGTACTGTTGCTGGCGGCACTGTCCTGTGACCTGTACTGCGCCATTCTTCAGCTGTCTTGTCCACCTGCCAACTGTCCTGCAGCAATGGCCTACTGTTGCATGCACTTTAATGCAAGACTCATACTGTTTTGTGACACTCACCCACTGTCTCACCCAATGTGTCGTACCTACTGTATCTGTGCTGTACTGCTGCTGGTGGCTCATGCCACTCACTCTCCTTTTCACTGTCAAGCACCACTGCCCTACTCTCCTGTGCACTGTCCTGTTCCACTCATACTGTCTTCTGGCACTCATAACATTGAGGGTTAGGGTTCAAGGCTAACCCTAGGTTAGGTTTGTAGCAATTGTGTCACAGGACAGTGGTGTGGGACAGTAGACCAATGTCACAGGACAGTGAATGAGCCTGGGACAGTACATAGACAGTAAATGTGACACTGGACAGTGTGCAGGACAGTACCCAGCAAACACGCCCTTGTAGGGCCAGCACCGGCAGATTTAGGGGCCAGTGACAGTTAGCTCATTGGCAAAGCGTGGGGCCTGTGCAGGCAGTGTAGGCTAGGGCCAGCCTACACCAAACCCTAACAGGCCCTGGTAGGGTTTGGTGTGGGCTGGCACTAGTCCACACAGCACGCATGGCCCCGTGCTTTGCCAATGAGCAAACTGTCACTGGGGTAGGTGAGTGCCACAAGCCACCAGTGAGGATATAGTACATTTTTTGCTCTTATTGCCTCACCACAGCCTTGTGGTGGCCTGTCAGTGTTGAGGGTCTGAGGTCATGTTTTTATGTTATTTTACATTGACTAAATTAATTCTATTCCTCTGGAAGTCAAGTGCTGTATCAAGTTACAGAGAGCTACATCGCTGTTCATCACTTGCTGGCTGGAGAACAGATTGAGAGGATCTATATTATTTGTAAACCTAAAATCATTACACAACATGCATGCATAGGTGTTACTTCCCTCCAAACAGCATGGATGATAGCATTTTCCACAACTGACAGAGATCCATGAGGGATGATACAGTGGTGCGTAGATGAGCAATGTTTTAATGCAGCCCAATCAAGTGAATAAAAAATTGATTATCCATATAAAGTAACATCAGAATTGAAATAGATTTTGCAGATACTACAAATGTACATTCCATCTTCTGAACAAAGACTATGTCTGGGAGTTGGTCACTGAGGAGTTGGTCAACTGTTCAATAAACAGAGCAATGTCCAGGACCGAGAATGTGTTTCCAAAATATCAATAACGGATACATGGCTTTTATCTAAGCTGTCAAGTCATCACAGTACCTTTTTATTACTGCCAGGTGATACCAGGTCCAGGACTATTAATGATTTTAGTTGTTTTTTTAACAGTGCCACTTAAGTATCCTTAAGTATTTTTTAGTCATTCTATGTGATAGTGTACTGTAAAATTTAGAATTTCAGTGAGGACAACTTTGCAACTACATAGTTCATGCACTTTTACAAAAACAAACAACTTACAAGTTTTAAATTCACATTCAAGTTTATTGTAGTCATTTCCACAGCTGACATTAACCACAACACACATCCAACACGCAAGAAAAATCAACTGTACATAAATAAGCCCCATACTGTCCTTTAAGGGCTGAAGTTGATGTCACACAGTACAGAATGCATAAAACAGTCCATGGTGCAGGGGGCTGATCCAGTCAGTAGATATTGCATTGATTTAGTGTACACTAATGAGTTAGTGTATGAAGTTGCAGCGTAAAATCATGTCACATTTAACAACAGCTAATGCTGATAACAGAATTATGATAGTGTCATTGAATATTTACATGTTTGATAGCCCACAGGTTAGCCTGGTAATAAAACAGCCCTTTGCACAACACTTTGTTTTTACAGCGGGTCTGGCCATTCAGTAGCTTGAAATGATTGCTTGTTGGAGGTGCTGAAGTTAGAAAGATTGGATCAGCCCTTAACTGACAGCCCGCCTCGAATCCTAACACAGCATTCACAACTTGTCGCTACCGGACACAACCAGCTCAAGGTGATCAAATCTAGAATAAGACTACAGGGAGATAAATGGAAGTGGAAGTGAATAGGAAAGCATGGCGAGGGTAGGTACTATCCCTGAATCATACTGCTCCTACTACTGAAGCTTCTGTATCTGTTGCCTGATGTGTAATGAATGAAAAAGAGATGTGCTGGGTTGGAGGGGTCAATGATGAATCAAGGGTGTTCTGAAGAATAAGTCACTTGTGTCTACTCAATTATAAGAAAAAATTCACCGTTCAACACATACGGTCATGTACATCACATACAAATAAATCAAATGTGCTTTGAGATGTCCATATAGCCCATGGCAGGCCTACAGGTTGCATTTGGTGGGTTTGCTTTCAGTTCAGAGTTCAATGTGGTAATGCCAATTCGAAGGAAACTACTCATGATTCTTAAAGTGTGTGTTTTGATGAACCTACAGCATTTTCTTGAGGACATTAGTTCAAACAGGTGGTGGGCAGGATGGGATGATCACTGCGGTTGATGTGTGTCTTTTGCAAGAAACAGGAGGTGTAGAAGTAACTTAGAGCAGGTAGCTGTTGATTGATGACGCAATCCTGTCAGTGTAGTAACGACGATGATGACTAATGATCAAGTTGTTATAAAGGGTTAATGTAACATTGAAAGATTTTAAAAACAAAACATTGAGTGGTCTCCTTCCTAATCTTCTTCTGAGTCTGGACTACTAAGGTCATATTCGTCATCAGTTTCTGTACTGCATTCTGTGTCCTGTATCTGGAAGTCATCAACTATAGCACTATACGTGCTAACAGCTTGTCGGCATAGACTATCCAGTGTAGAGGCCCTCTGCATGAGCACACTTTTCCAACCAGCTGCAGCATCCTCTGACATGTCACCAGAATCTGTAACATAAATAAACATAAGAATTGTGATTGTTAAGAAGTAGTGTGCCAAAATCATAGCATGTAGACCCACAGACAAATTTTTCTTTTATCTTTTTTTTTTTGGTGTTTGATGCATGAAAACTTAAACGTACAATACAAGGACAAATTATTGTGTTGTAGTTTCTGTATTTAATAAATTAATTGAAATAGTTTGTGTTTGACAGCATACATTTTGCATAAATTTGGGGACATATAATGCAGTAGGGGAGAGATGGGGGTTGGCAGAAGGGAGGGAGACTAAGGGCTGTGACAGTCATGATATGTTCATGTTCTGAGCATGCCTTCAGCAGCTATCTGTCAGTGATTGCATGACAGGACAGCTGATAAATATTGCCATCTCCCCAAAAAAGTGTCTGCATTGTGATGACTAAAGGAGGCTGTTGCTGCTGTACCATTGTTGTTACCATCTTTTTTTCACTTAGTTTACATAGTTTGTTCAGTTTTGCTATGGCAACCAGTTACATTACATGGTACTTTTATGCAGTAAAAAAATGTACAAGTGGAGCTGGTACCAGTAATTAAAAATCTGAATTTGACTTACAGCCCATTCTGATGTTCTCTGTAAGGCTCTCCACTCCCTTTATCTCCTTCCGGAGAGACGTGATATGTTGAGACATCTCCTTCACCAGGATGCCCTGCTCCTCATCAAGGCGTCTAACAAGCATCATTTGGTCAAAAAGAGACCGCTTCAATCTGAAGGAGTGGACTTTAGGTAAAGGGAATTGATAGAAATAGAAAAAAGGGATTCAGTATCCATGATTTAGTAGCTAACCCAAAAATGCACATAGATAGATAGAGAGTGATAGAGAGGGAGAGAGAGAATTTTTCATTGCAATACCTAAGGCAGACATTATAGAGAACATGTCAACACAGGCTATCATACCATCCTCTCCTCTCTCCCAAGGCAGGATGTAGTCCTCAGTCAAATTGGAGGCCAACTCCTCATCAATCTTCTCTTCTGCAGTGACATTATACAGCAGGATCTTTTGCCTTAGTTTTTCTTTTAATTCTCTTATTTTTCTTCTTTTTCTTTGCCTTGTCTTGTTGCTATCTGCAAAGTGAAACAAAGAAAACTATCAGTAAAACAGAGTGTTTGTTGGTTTGCTTTTGCAATGTGCCATCTCAATATCTATCAACTGACCATGCTGGCGATAGAGGTCTTGCTTCTTGCGTAGTAGGGCCACTATGATGCTCTCTATCTCTGCCCTGAGATCCTCTGTTGCTCCCTGTTGTGTAATGCTTCCTTGCTCTAAATAAGTAACAGTCATGCGATTTCTGAAATTTCTGATAACATTATGTAGTGAACAAAGTAATTAACAGTTGTATTGGTGAAAAGTCCAAGCGCTGTACATGACTTACAGTACCTGTGACTGCCCACTGCTGAATGTCACACACCCACTGTAGTGCTTTTTGTTCAGTGATGTCATTTCTCTGGCAGAAGTCACTAAAGCTAGCAGCTTCCAGCTTCGCCTTCTCGGAGATCTTTAAATTACACAAAAATAGAAAATATCATGCAAGCTCTCAGCTAATACCACGATACAGAAATGCCTTCATCTATAGTTTATAAATGAATGAATGAAAGAGCTCTCAGCCACCTCTGCTGTTTGTTGTTAAAGTGTATGTTGTGTCAGCCAAGAGGACCATTGCAAAATTTCCTTACTTTGGTGTATCTTTGGGCCAAGGCTTTATGAAGGTTCTCCTTCTTTTTCTTATTCCACTCCATGGCCTGCTGAGTGATCATATTCTCTCTCCCTGATTGAAAAAAAAAAAAAAATCTGCATGTGTGATTGGATCATGTGAAAATGGGACGGACCATTGTAGTTGCCGAATCCTACACATGACTTGACACAGCAATTACTTAAATAAGAGGAGAACAGGAAAATTACATTTTAGAGGTCAGAAATACATCATCATCATCAGAATTGCTTGTGTGTCATACCAACCTGCCTTTGTCATGTACTTTGTGACGAGAGCTGCTCTGGAAAGAAAGCTGTTTACCTAAATGTAAAAACAATATAGAAATTAATGTATTCCTATTTGACTGTACACACAGCCCCCCCCCCCCATGTGATCATCTAGCCATATATGTTTATGTAATCACCAAATAGCTCCCCTCCTTAGAATGCCATAGAAACTGAAACGACCACAACCTTTCAGTCATAGTCATAGACAACAGAATTGACAAAATCAAGCTAGACTTTTCAAAGTTGGGAACAATGCTGGATCTTGAAGTGACATGCATAGCCAACTGGGTGAAGATTTTAAAACCTCACAATGGAATGCCAGACTTTTCCTGGAATCCCATGCGGCATGATGATTTTGCATTGTCACCAGCATTCAGATCTGTAATCTGGCCTGTGTCCCAACAAGTCCTTTTTCCATACAGTTACAATAATGACAGCAATAACATACTTGTTCTACTTCCTCTCCAACAGTGTTCCCTGCTCCTTCCTGGTTCCTGCCACCCCATCTCACCTGTAACATAGAGTTTTAACATACTTTCTAATGGTCAAAGTGTAATGAAAAGCATTATTATTTTTTATTTCAAGTACCTCGCATTTTGCTGTATGCGCTTTTGCATGCATTACACTCAGAAATGGTCTCATATTCATCAGAGGCTGAAGATCTGGAGACTCCTCAGCTACTTTGCTGAGGTAGGGCCAGTACCTACAAAACAAGAGCAATATTAGTGGGCATTACACATACAATACATTTTGCTTGTAATCAATCTAAAACAACAACTTAAATACTGAGGTACTTGTCCTTTAACATACAGTAGGACAGAGAGAAATTACCTGCAGACAACATCCATGCAAAAGAAAGTGACATCTGCCCTCTCTCCCAATTCTTTTTGCAAAAACATGGGGTATGCAAAGATTTCACCACGATAATGATTCAGTCCTCGTAATAATATCCCGTGCCTAATTAATAAGAGACAATATACTTAATGATCAACTTACACAAAAAGAGCTCCTCAGAACCTTTTATTCAAAGCTAACTGTTTTCTCTACATCAAATTTAGTTGCGTGTGTCCACCACATGAGTGACAAATGACACTGTACAATAACATTCGTCTGACATACCAACATACAGTACCTGCAGACTGCCACCTGTATACCCTCCTCATCGATTTTGGAGGAAGATTTCTTTGAGGTCTCCTTGCTTGCCCTGAACCTTGACACTCCACATGTCGCACTGTCATTTGTCTGAGAAATCAGTTACTCATTTGGACAAATCAACACACATACGGTACATGAACAGATTGCAGAGTGCAGAATCAAACTTACTCTTGCCCTGCTGCTTCCTCTGACATTCTCCACAAAGGTCGAAACGTCATCATCTTTAGCTATGAACAAGCCTTCATATAAAGAGGGTTCTTCAGTTCTGTGCATTGCCAAAAAAACCCCACAAAATACCTAATTTAACAAACAACACATACTCTACATCAAACTATTTCAAAGACAACGTATCTACATCAAACTATTTCAAAGATAAAATGTCTATATCAACGTTCAATATTTACATACCCCCTTGATTTTCTAAAGCGGTAATGTTTACGATTTCCATCACAGCACAGCGCCAACATATCTGGTTGACAGGCTGGACAGCTGAAGGAGTCAACTTCACACATCGTCTCCTCTGTGTGCCTGCATAAACAATATTCGAAGTAACTCCTCTGAAACATGTCAGGACAGATTTTCCCTGGCTATGAAATGGGAAAAAGATCAATTAATATTTAGAAAATTACATATACCCACAAAATTATAAATATAGTTATAATTGCGTGTTACAATGTGATTTGTGCAGACTTACCCGTCCTCCTCGAACAGACTGGTGCTCCAGAAGCTTTAAAAAAGCATGCCGAGACAGGGAGGGAGCTGACAGCTTTATGTTGGAAAATGCTTCGAACACATCAAATGAATATAAAGTCTGGCAATTGGTAGTGCTTGGCCAGTAATGATAATTTACAAGCTCCTTTACCCCTGGAGTCCACTCTGTAGTGCAGCTTGAGCAGACCTTTCGGGGTAAACACAACTCGAATCGTCCTGTGAAAGAGACACATAAGACAAAGAATGTTTCACAGACACAATTGTGCTGGTTGATTGATAATAGTCATTGTTTGACCTGGCATTTAACATTTGGTAATTATTGATTATTTGATGGAGTAACACAGCTTTGCTGTGCTTGAAGATGTTAAGTTGGGGTACAAGTTCTGTGGTACTGAGACAATAAGTGGGACTTCCAGAACATACCATTCATGGTGACCACTGAAATAAGCCTCCCAGTGGTGACCTCAGCCTCTTCAGTGCACCCACATATTACCCTTGGGGTAGGCAAAGGCAACTGACATACTGCAACACAGAAAGTTGTTTTTTAGTTTCTCTCTCTATATATACAGTTAGTGATTCAAAATCCACTCCAAAATCCACATAGTTGACCAGGCCACTATATCAGACAAAAAAAGGAAGTGTTTTAGTATATATCAAACACTGTCAAAAACCAACACATCAGTCAATGAGTGAATAAGAGTAAATTAAGAGTTGTCTTTCACATCAACACACAATATCTGTGTGATTATTAGCTAGTCTAGCTAGTCTACAGAAATTGTTGAATGAACATACCCTGCTCACAAAAGTGAGGCTGGCCATTCCCATCCACCACCACCGCCTTTGTAGGAGGAATAGGCTCCAAGTAGCCATGAAATATTGCTACCCTGCCATGAAAGACATGCCTTCTGTGGACGGCTGTGTCACACTGGCAACAGAGGTATTCAAACTCAAGTGGGACACATTCCAGGCACCGAATAACGGCCTCATCTTCATGGCATTTCTCGCACATTCTCCTTAATGCTCTCTGTGCAGAGAGTCTGGCATTTAGAAGTACTGGCCTTGAAAATTTTGCACGTACTCCAGCAAGGACCTGACGTTGTGTCCAGGTTGTGTCTGCTGTTGTGTCCACTGGCGCTTCAACAGAGGCAAGGGTGCCCCTTAACTCTTGCAGACGAGTTTCTGAAAAATAAAATGACCGTTTCACCATCTGTACATTTTGGGAATGCATGATACAAATGGAGTTTGACAGTGGACCGTGTCCATTCAATGATGGTTTAATGATTTAAAAGTATTTAACTGTATTACAAACAACAATGTAAAGTGATAAGACCCCACACTAATGGATAAAGGAGTGGTAAATGTAGTCAAACAGAAAATACAGGCATACTAACCAAGACTTGCAGTCAACTCGGGTCCTTCCAGCTGGACTTCCTCACTCACTAGGTTCACAGAAGCTGCAGAGACAATATATAGTGTTATCTATCAGGCTCTTAAAGTGTCATACATTTGAGTCTGGAAATTAAACAAATCCACCATACATCTGTCAAAGAGGGATAAGACCACATTTCCACACACTGAAATTTAGTGAATCACCTTTATTATTTATCCTAACAACAATGCAACAAACAACAAACCTGATGCAGGTCTTGGTAATTTCTGACGTCTCTGTCGTTTGTTTGTGGCCACTTGATTTGTGAGTGCTCTCTTTCTCCTCCTTTTTTTGGGAGAAGCAGATCGGTTTCCCATTGCAGCCTACATGACAATAACAGTAACATTTTCAGATACAATATCTGATTGTAAAGTTATACACGTTACATTGGATTTATCAAAAAAGCAACACCAAATACAAATTAAAGTAAGTTTGAGAAAATTGGTCTCACCCGGGCCTCAAGGAGTAATGCACCGCTGATCTCAGCAACCACATGATCCCTGATCTTAGCGGGATCAGAAAAAACCTGTGGGTTTCTGGACATGACCAGACAATTGACACACAATACAGGTACACAAAACACAGGAGAGTGTGTGATTGTATGAGTGAGTGAGTGGTTGAGTGCGTGGGTGAGTGAGTGAGTGGGTGGGTGAGTGTGAGTGGGTGGGTGAGTGAGTGAGTGTGAGAGAGAGAGAGAGAAAGAGAGAGAGAGTCAGTAAGAGGGAGAGAGATCAAGAGAAAGTGAGAGACAGAGTGAGAGAATGGCTCTTAAAAGTGCCTTTGTTTGTCTTTTTTCGAAAACTTTCTTGAAAGTATTCTGTAACAAAATCAAAACAAAAAAACATAATTAGAATGAGTTTTAGAATGAGCAATATGAGATATGCAAGATATATGATAGAATGAGAAATGACAGAAATGCGCTTGAATGTCGGTCTAATCGAATCGCCTTGAACATAATCATCCCACCAACCAATAATTTGCTCAATAATATTCTTGCTATATTCTAGACAAATTGACAAGAAAGTGTGAAAAATCCTGCCCGTTTTAGGCCTATGGGACAAAATGCAAACATGACTGCATAACTCAAGGTATATTATTACCATGACAAAATCTCTCAGCACAATACTACAATGTTCAGGACTGTTGTCAAATCGTGAAGCACTATGGGTACAGGAGATACATTTTTCAAAGTTTACTAGCCTACTCGATGAATCCATGTGTAGAGGCAATTGACAACTCATGGCTGAGTCAAAGCGTCTGCGTGATCACTGAGTTTAAATTCACAGAAGTGAACAGAATGTTCCAAAACAAGTCCACAATGAAGCCCTTTGTCACATGATCTTCCGAGCCCCATGCACCAAAGGGCGCCCTTGCGGGGCCAATGCAGGCAGTGTGGGCCAGGGCCAGCCCACACCAACTCAGAAGGCCCCATTTGGGGCTCTGAGGGCCAAGTGAAGGCTGGGACCAGTACTTTGCCAATGAGCAGACTGTCACTGGCCCCGCATGGCCGAAAGTGGGCCAGACAGGAGCCTGTGCAGGCTTGCTTGCTGGGTAGTAAAATGAAGCAGAGTTCTCTGCTTGTGACTTGATTTGTTAAAAAAGGATCCGTTTAGAGCATAGTAATGTTACCACTGATGAATCTGCTTTCAAAACTTTCAGGTGCACACCAGAAACTTTTAGGTAGCCTATGCACCAGAAACAGAAAAGTGCGCTTCAGAAACTTAAAACAGTGGAGCATGACAGTGAAGAGAAGAATTAAACCCCTTTCCGAAGCTCCTGCAACCCGACCCAAAGGGTCGCTAAATGAGGGACAACTGACTGGCTTTTAGGCTACCATGGGCATGTTCAAGTTGAATTCTGACTGAGCCCATCTGACTGACGAGATCTGCCAGTTCAGACGGGAGGGACGAAGAACTCAGCAGCAGAAGCTGGACACATCTACCTGCATCATATACTGTGTCACTCACGGGAGATATTGTGAAATTTCGTTTGCATTAAATACAACTTTAATTCCCTTTATATTCCTTAAAATAAACATGATGACTGCTAAAATAATAATAATAATAAAAAAAACATAATGGTGTGCATTCACAAGATCTATTTTGTAGCACATTCAGTATTAGACAGAAGTTTCTGTAGGTTTGCCACAAAGAGAAATGCATCATTTTTGTCAGTGCTGTGTGATCATGATTTCCTAATGTGTGTGATGGGCCTTATTCACAGCAGTAACCTTTCCATTTGATCCCTAATGCATGCACTCCATCCCTAATTTACATGGCACTCATGTAGGCTATGGCTTACACATCTGGTAGGCCTATTTGCAATAAACACAAACAATGCATTGTTCAACTATAACGCTGGCTGTCACAAAATAGAAAAATTGGCAACTGTTTTGATAACCTTAGCTGTATTTACTGGACCTGCGAAATCAGATGTATATAGCTGTAGCTAATATAAGACAACTTGGAAACAAGCTTTATAATTACAACACTAAAAGACTCAAAGCTAATTTCCATGATGCAGCCAACAATGTTGCAAAAGTTCGATGAGAGCAACTTTGGTCCTTCGAAGATATTAAATGCTAATCACACATGCAGGGTATAACCTACCTGTAGAACGTGATCCTCACAATGACTGGGAAAAGGCGCAATTCTACTATGCTATGTTGCCTGAATGAGGAAGTGGCTGATGCGCAGCCGCAATGACAACAGAATCTCCTAATATTAATTTATTGCCTTACCTCGGTATTTGTGGTCTATTTGTTTTTTTGAATAGGCCAATGCCTATGTGACCAGTTTCAATAAAACTGCAATGACCATTGGTTGATATTCGGAGTTCGCTATAGTCTTTATTTCAGGGCTTCATCAGTTTAATATAATATCGTAACTAAAGTCGATTTGTAAATGGACAATCAACAAAACGTTCTTTTGCAATATTTGGTCTCATTTACTGCGTCTACGCCGCCCAGTGCTGATACAGCAACTTTGCGATCCTGCTTGAATTAGGCCTAATTGGTCTGTGCCATGATATCGATTTCGGTTTACACTAAGACGATAAAAAGATAATTATTTTGGAATCAGCAAACAAAGTTAACATTCAGAGGAATGAGAAAGGGTTTTTTGTTGCTGTTTTTGTTTTCTTGGAGTGAGACCGCTTGTTGCCCGTGCTTTCCCCACGGATGACCGTGGTTGGCCTAGGCTACTTACCGTAAACTGTAAAATGTAGCCTAAATGTATTTCATTATGTGAGGTCAAGGCAACATTGCCTTTGTAAAAACAGTCTGAAGCCTTGGAATTTTCTAAATGAGCAAACGACATGATCTAAATGATGTCTTGATCAGGTTGTTGAGGAATCTGTGTGTCGGTCACTCCTCCATCACTGAACGGTTAGGCTAATCAAAAGAAGGCTATAGGTTATTCTGATCAAACTGAATTAATGATGTCAACATAAATAGACTTTTGACGTAGGCTAAAACAATATAGCCTGTAGATAGCCGAATGCATTTCAGAATTAAATTAAGCCTACACGAGCGAAATATGCACTCGTGGGATATGACAGGGGATCTGTGTGTGGACCACGGAACATGATCTGTAGTGCCCTCACGGAACTTAATTCGGTAGGGTACCTGCAATCTGCTTAATGACTAAAATACAGTAGCAATATAATGCAACGACTAACAGGCCGACATTAGGGAAATTTGACGTAAACAGCTTAATAGGCCTATAGGGTCAGGCTTACAGTAGGCTACATTGAATGGTGTGTTTCCAAATGAGGTTGAGCGATATTTGCACTCGGTTGTTCACATATGGATCTGCAGGCTACGTGTATACACCACGGAATATACGCGTCGTTAACTGCAATGGAGTTAAATCCGTAGTGCCATCACGGACAATTCCGTGGATCCATCACGGCACTCCATTCGGTTGCAAGTGTCTCAAAGCAAAAAAGCTATAGGCTTACTTGATCAATCTGAATTACTGGCGACAGTAAAATGCAGTTGCAATAAAATGCAACAACTGGCAGGAGAGCATAAGTTAGATAGGCTATTTGATGTGAAATATGAACTAAACACATCAAATTATGTGTTTCCAAATGAGATAATAGCGTCTGTTGAGCGAAATCTGCATTAGGTCGTTGAAACTAAGATCTGTGTGGGCACCACGGAATATGAGTGTCATTAACTTGCACTAGACTTACATCCGTGATCATGTCACGGAAATTTCCGTGATTGCGTGAGATCTCCACGGATTTTGAGTTAAGGGGCCGTGTTCATTTCACGGAATTCTGTGAGACCAGGTTG
>JAVQKI010205970.1:0-12752 GCA_036025975.1 Nematalosa erebi
ATCATTTACAACAGTTTTAAATTCAAGTAATGCACTTGGACACAAGAATTTGCATGTCATGTCAATGACCCAAATATACATTGTTAATCTCAATACTGAACTACTCTGCAAGACAAAGACTGATTTATTCAGGAGAGCAAAAACGTTGAAGTTGGCCAGTAGTCACCCTGAGGAACTCTAAAAGCACCGGTCATACATTGTGTTGATATGTCAACCATGGAACTGTGGTGAGACTACACTCCACTGTCTTGTGACCAGGCCGCCTTTTAAACTGTCAGTCCAGTTCATGCTCATATCATGCATGTGAAATTGTGAAGAAAACCTTTGTTGAAATGTTTGATGTGAAAATGCACATGCCACACCTAATGGAAATTAGCAGGCTAATTAAGTAAATAAACAAACCCAAACCCAAACACCAGTTCTACTAATTCATTTCTATGCTGTTTCACTTGAGATTTAGTCTTCTGATTAGTAGAAGAGTCGACTTGACCCAAATCTAAATCTGCCCCATATCCTCACATAGAATGACAGCTCTAGATAGAACTGGGATGCAATAGCTTTTCCCCAAGACATGGATTAGACTTGACCCTGGATAATCAGAGGGGACAACTCAAGCCCTCTGCTCCCTCAGCGTCAAGAGACTCATTCAGATTATCCATACAAGTGGATGTGGTTCTGGATTTTTGGAGCATAAATCAAAAGGGGGGGGGGGGCACATCAATAGCTAAATGGGGCAAAGGAAAAGGATGTGAAACTAATCCTTTTTCATGCACTGTGTTCAGTTGAAGCCTTTCAGAGCTTTAAAATATGTCACACATACACACACACTCTTCGTCAGACCTCATAATGGCTGGTGTGCTGGCGTGCTAGGGCTACTCCATTCCTAGATGAGCCTTTGCTGTGCTGTGCCAAGATTCCAGAAGGATATGCAGCCAACACTAGGGCCAGAGGCAGAGCCAGGGCGGGCAGAGGCAGAGGCAGGGCTGTGACTGTGTGGGAGATCGCACCAGTTTGAGCCCAGAGTACCCACAGGATCCCCCAATTGGCCTCAGCTTCCCCTCAGAGCCATGACTTCATTTTCACTCATTAAACACCCGGGCAGATGGACACCATCCGCTGGCCTGAAACAGTGTGTGTGTGTGTGTCTGTGTGTGTGTGGTTGGGGGGGGGACCGCTTGGCCTCATGTTGGAGAAAGTCAAGGGACCTCCACAAAGGCTTCCACTGTTGGGGGTGCTACAGTAGCCTCCACGCAGGCCTGCTGTAGAATGGCCCCTCGGCTGGCGCACACAGGCCCATAATAAAGCCAGAGCATTTAGACAGACATGCACACAGGCCCATTCTGCAAGCCACAGGGAACCATTATCCGCTGAAGGAAAATATGATCTGAGCACCATTGGTATCTATGGGGAAAATGAACCAGGCTTTTGAAAAAGAGTAAGGCAAAGCAAAGGGCCTCTCTAGCAGCACATGACTGCCTTTGCTGAGAGAGCTGCACAGCCAAATTAGGCATGTGTGTCTCCTGTGTGTGTGGCTTTCATGAGAGAAAATGTTTGTGTACATGTCACACTACATGCGAAGTGACCACTTGAAAAGTGGAGCATGTACGGAGCAGATCACTCTCTCTTTCTCTTTCATACACACACACACACACACACACACACACACACACACACACACACAGAGTGTGATTCAGACTAAGAGTTTGAAGAGAGCAGTGCCTGCGACTAGCCCTGACGCTGTGATCTAATCAACAAAATCTAATTTAATAATTAATGGCCTTACGGTAAACAAGTCATGGGGTTTTCAGTGAAGAGACCTCAAATGCATTCTACTGATAAAAGAGCAGTCAGAACCATGGGAGAGATGGGAAGAGACTTGGGGAAAGACTATGGGCACACACTGATAAAGGACAAGTAAGCAAAGTAGGTTGGTGTAGCAACAAATTAGGCTTGTACTCAAAACATGGATATCGTGAAAGTATTGTGGCGTTCTCCTGAATCGTTAACTAATTTAGTTTAAGTTAAGTTTAAAAGAACTTAAGGTGTAAGAGACAACAGAACATATTTAAAGTTTTGCAGTCTGTTCTGTTTTCAAGTCTGTTCTATCCATTTTTAACGATTATTTTTAAATTTTTTATTCATTGATTATTCTCTATGGGCTTGAATTGAAGTATTAGAAAGTTGTGCTTTTGCATGGACCTGAATCAAAATCAACACGCATGGGGATTCCAATCATAATGTGGCCTTTGTGTTGTGATGCATATCATATCATGTGTCTGGCACAAAACAACATAAGACTTGGTTTCAATCTTCAAGATCAAACTGATAAAGGTAACATCATTATACTGCATTGTGACTCAGGTGAAGTACAACACACTCTTACACCAGTCTGCAACATACTGATGATGATTCATGATTGAGAACCACAGGAACTACGATGAAAGATTCTAAGAGCAAATTGCAGCCTGTCATGTCATGTTATGTTGAAAATAACAAAATGCCACAGCATTTGAGTCACTATGCTGATGGGTAAAAAATAAGAAGCATAGGCTATCACTTGCCTCAAGCCAACATAAACAGACACAAGCCTTAGTCATAGAAAGTAAACATTACAATACAACATAGTTCCTGATCTTTGACTTTTGGGAACTATGACTGTTTAATCCCCCAATTGGAAACAGCAGACCCATTTCACAGATGTTTCATGTGTGTACAGTGGAGGATGCTTTGTGTTGCATGAACACTGTAAACACTGGGAGAAATCTCAACACAAAAAAGGAATGCTTAGGGAGTGTTTTTTTTTCTTAACAGTTAATTCAGTGTCAAGGGTATTCACTCAAAGGGTGCAAAGTTTGTACAGTGTTTGTCAGTCTTATCATGTGTTGGAGAGGTCATCATAAGTGCAAGGATTCTAGTTATTTGCACGTTCCAACACCTCATTTGAATAACAAAGTTAGGAGAGTCTGTCTACACATCTTCCAAAGCCAATGGTGAACCACAGTGTAGATAGCGCGAGATGGAAAGTCAAGCTCATGTTCTGGTTGAACTCAGCCATCCCCTGGACAAGGGCATGACATGGTTTGTGTATGTCTGAGACCAAATAAAGTCATTCGGTGTGACGGGGTGAGAGACAGTATCACCCCCATCATCAAATTGTAGACACCTGTCTGGTTTCAGTAGGTGACAAGACATCTGATCGGTCTGACACACACACACACACACACACGCACACTCCTGTTCAAGGGGAAATTCCTCCCAGCAAAATGAGGCTCCTGTTTGTGCTTGGAGGACTGTATATATAATAAAGTTATTAGCTTGACACCTGAGCCGAAGTCGGAGAGCAATATGATGGTAATAACCCTTTCCTGGCATGGTCATAAAAGTAACCACTGAAAGACAAAGAACATGTCCATGAACGTCACATCTTTTAGTTATACGTCAGAGCCTTTTAAAAAATTGCTGGACATAGAGGGGCTTTCCATAGTTTCTTTTTTTAATCAACAGCAGCAAAGATCAGGGCTGCTAATCTAATAGAAAAGCATTTAAAGAGAAACTAACAAAGAAACAAAAATCCAAGTGGGAAGTATTCAGACTTCAACTTCTGCAAGGTACATGGCCAAAAAGTGGAAAAGTACACAGCTGGTGTTTACACACCTCACTAAATATTTACATATTGACACAAGTAAGTCCACAATAACTAGGGCCTTGCGTCGCATGTGATTGCAGCAAATGTGCTCTGCCCGTCGTTCCACTCGTCCCCAACTTTTCAACAGCGTCTAATGCTTTGTGGCTAAATGAGCCAAAGCACTTCAT
Organism: Nematalosa erebi; assembly: GCA_036025975.1. Classification (NCBI taxonomy): domain Eukaryota; kingdom Metazoa; phylum Chordata; class Actinopteri; order Clupeiformes; family Clupeidae; genus Nematalosa; species Nematalosa erebi. The sequence goes on from JAVQKI010205970.1 coordinate 3,814, forward strand.
GGCTAACAGCTCAATAGGCCCGATAAGCTGTGAAAATCCTTTAAGCGTTCTACATCGAACCTTGGAGCCTTTTTGCACATGACTCAATGACTTATTATAGTCCTTACATTTACTATTACTACTATAATTAGGCCAATGGCTGGGCATGTCGACTACCTCTGCCCCACACCCTTCATCCCTCTCCTCCTTCTCCTCCTCCTCCGTAGACAGCAGGGTGCCATCGGCACATGCCAACTGATGCCACAGCTGTACAGCTTATTATAATCCTGCTCCAATAACCTCATAACTCGGGCACTCACTGCGGAGATGGCACAGCACAGCTGTACTACGGGGGAATCGGACAAAACCTGCAGAGCGAGCTCAGTTTCCTGTCTCCAGTTGCCTTGTGGAATGAGACAGGCGGTTACTATGGCGACCATAACGCCCAGAAGCCGACAGACTGCCGGCTGGCGTGTAGGTTCAGGAAAGACAGACAGCTAAAGCGTCAGGGCTGACGCAAGTGCCAGTTCCACAAGTGTGACGTCCGCACGCTTGTTTCCTAAACAGCTGACAAGGGAGGGGGAAAAAAAGTTACGAGTAAGGAAGAGCAGCTCATGAACACTGCCATAAAATAGCCTACACTGACTTAGCTTGGCCTGGGACTGTCGCATCTGTCCCACATCCAGCAGTATGATAAGGCAGTTAGGGGGATGGGGGGGGGGGGGGTGCAGCAGACCCCTGCGGAGGGTCTAGAGCAGTTTGCAGGAGATGGTTTAAACAGCACGCAGCGCGCACATGCACACACGGCCACCAGCCTGAGCTTTGCAGCTGCACTACATGATTAAGACCAAAGGGTAACCTCCACAAGGGCTCGTGCCTGCACGCACGCACACACACACACACACACACACACACACACACACACACGTACACACACGCACACGCACACAAAAATAAGCCAAGGGTAAGGAAAGGCCTTTGCTGCAATAAGACCTTGGCTGGTCAAAAAAAAAAAAAAAAAATGCCCATGTTAACTTTTACTGGTTTACATTCAAACACTGCTATATTTGAATTTCTAGGTTGGACCTTGCTACCCAGAAATACAACCCATCAAAGAGACGCCGCTGCCTAATTGCACCACTACATTTTAAATAGCTGCACTGACATTAAATATTAATCTGACGGGGGCCACAAAACTTTGGGTGTACACTTCATATAAACACACAAACGAGGTCTGGCCATTCCAGGAGATGGATAAACAGCCCAACTGACAGAGGCTGATCGTAAGCCAGAATGAGTAAACCCTCAGTATAAAAAAGGCACCCTTCTACTCAGCAGAAGGGGAGTCAATCAGTGATTATACATAAACTGCGTACACATGCGTGCACTCACAAACAAACAGTCGCTCACACAAACACACCCACACACACAAACATAATTCTCCTCAAAATTAAAAACACATGTTTACCATTTAAGTTATCAGACCCCTTGCCTGGCAAACAGAGAGACGTCAGATTAAGACCTCTATCTCAATGGAAAATTGTGAACTGAACAGGAAGACAGCCACTGGTTACTACCATATGGCGTGTGTGTGTGTGTGTGCCTGTGTACATGTCTTTAGTGGTATGTTATTGTGCTATACGTGTCCCTTGTCAGTATGAACTTCAGACTGACATGCACTATGGGCAACTAGCAACAGGAAATTTCAAGCAGCACACAGACCTCTTGCCGGTTAGCTTTATCTCACATTTCTATTAGTCTTTGACACATAACCGAGGTGCTTTAGAATGTCTGACCTATCCATTTGGCTACTATTCCTAGGCAGAACAGGGGTTACGCAATTCCACCATACAAAGAAAAAAAAAATACTCTTTCCAAAGGCCTAGGCTACGCTATTTTTGAGACCATCTAAGAGAAACAGCGTAGCTGAAGCTGAAGAGTAAGCCTGCATCTTCAGACACAAGGCAATCACACGTGTTAATCCCACACACTCTGCTATCACTGAGTTCACATCAGAACACGCAGGGAAGAATAACATTATAAAGACATAAAAGGGAGGAGATAACAGAGTTGGAGGAAGAGGAATGAGTCTAGAAGTCACCACTTTGTAGACAACAAATAACAAACTCCAAAGGCAGGAAACAAACACATAAACACGTGCAGCTTCCATTTGTTTTCATTAAAAAAAAAGTGGTGCTTTGGCCAATTAGTGATACTGATTGGTAAAGAATTTGGAAGCAGTCCAAGATGCGTAAAGACTCTTTCTTCCAACATACATATTTTGGATGATGACTAGATAAGAAAAGAGTCGAACACTCTGTAGCCAGTTTGTTTGAAAAGCCACTCTGGCAGCGTCACTCATCAGCTTTTGACAGGTTTGTGTATCAGCCCTGCTGATGCATAGCACAAACATAAATCTAAAACAAAAACACTGAGGTGAGGACACCACCCTCTCCCACATGCCTGATGAAAAACAAACGCTGACAGAAGAACACCACAGCAAAAAAAAAAGAAAGAGAGAAACTCTGTAAGTACAGTCACTGCTCTGTTCTCTGCTAAACCAGACAAACGTGTTACGACACGTCAAATACACAAGCCTTCTGTGGGGGGCTCCCACACAATCTTAACTCTATGAATGTCACAGCCACAGACGCTGGGGTGTTGGCCTGTGTTCATCTTACAAAATTTTAAAAAACAAGAAAACAAAAAAACATAAAGTGATTCCACCCATTCCACTGCTAGGAAGTTGGGGTTGGTTTCAGTGCTATTTAGAGAGACAGAAAGTCTAAAATTAGAGAGAGGACTCCCCAAAGTCTTCAGGCTTGTCAAACTCCACCCAGAGTACTGTCCCAAAGGATCATTTATCCGCTACTGGCTAGAATTTATAAAAGCTAGCTAGTGGTATATTCATGGTATAGTGGTCACATATGTTATTTATGTATTTATTTATTTTTTGTGTGCAGTATTTTAGTTTATATGGCTTTCTGTGGAGAGTAGGAATATGTGCAATGAAGCACTGTGAGAAAGGCATTGTGATAAATAGAATGAAAAGATTCTCATGTAAAGATTAGTGAAGCTCTGGCTTTCTGAGGAGACGTGTGACGAGTGACGTGATGGCTCTCAAAGCCAGCTGCACCACCACTGCTAGCACCCTACAGATCCTGCAAGTGAGTCAGCAGAATATTCTGGCACTGTAGTGTCAATTGCAAATAAACAGGCACATATGCACACACGTGCACACACACACACACACACATACACACACACACACACACACACAACCGAATGAGAGAGAGCTAAAGGACCCTATCTCCTTCCCATTTCCTCCTCTGGCTTGTTTGATGAATGTCCACGTCTTTCTGAGACTTGCCTATTTTTAGGTACTCGTGAGGCAGGCAGGCAGTCTGGAAGGTGGGGGGGGTATGGAGTGTAAGTGTGTGTGCTTGCATGTGTGTGTGTGTGAATGTGTGTTCATAGTAAGATTAATGAATGGTGTGGAACGGATACAAAATATTCAAGTACCCAGATTTACTAACAGAGCAACGTGAAGACCTGCCTGTTTGAAAATGCTCGTATTAAAGCATGCTTGTCATGCTTAAATGATTAATAGAGGTAAATGGGGAGGAAGCCAGTAGAATCAGATGATGCTGTTGTTAGTTTTGAAAAGAACCCTGAAAAATGGAGTGCCCCAACAGAACAAAGCAATATGGTAGAGGTTTGACAGAACTACAACCTCTTCAGAGAATTGTTCACAGTTCACAGTACCTTTTTTTTATACCTAGGAGAGCTAATAGATTCATTTAAATGAATCACTGGGAGAAACAACATACAATAACATTAATAAACCTCTCCAGGTTGCACCTTGCATCTGTGACCGCTTACCTCGAGAATTGGTTGCCAGGTCGGCCACTTTCTGGAAGGCATCGAGGAAGGCTGCAGTGGCTACCACCGTGGTCCTGGGAGGGGAAAAAGGGAACAGAGGGATCACTGTTGGGTTCTTCCATTCCTCAAAAAAAAACAGCTTTCATAGCTCTGGCCTCCAGCCAACACCAAAAACATCATGTTTTGAGGGTTTTTTTTTTTGTTCGCACAAGACGACTACTTCCAATCCTGTGGAAAAGTCTGAGAGGAAAGCTTGTTAGCACTAGACTATTTCTTAGGATTTCTTCTTTGACACAAAGCAGATGGCACGAAAGGTAGGACAAGAGAGAAACATAGAGCTCAATCAATGTCAGGTGCTTAACTGATGCCATTAAAGAAAAATCTACCACATAGCATTAGTTGCCCTGGGGTTTGTCTTCAACTATACCCCCTAAAACACTTGATATGATGGGCTTCAGGTGTACAGTAAGTGATAAGTGACTCAGTATCCATCACAGAAGAAATATTTGACCTCCACCCATCCCGACACCTTGACGGAGAAAAAAGGAAAAAAAAGAGGGAAAAAAAGCACTTGGTACAGCAATATCTCCCAATGTTTGGAATGTCTGACGGGAGCAGACAACTGTGAAATCTGATCATGTGTTTCAGTATTTCCACTGCCTGCCACGAGCGCCGAGCAATTGGGTGAGAGCAGGGTGAGGGTGAGGGTGAGGGGAGAGCTTTGGAAGAAGACGAGGGAAAAGTCAGGAGAACTGAGCAAGCGATAGAGAGAGAGAGAGAGAGAGAAACTAAAGCACTGTCTCATCATCCTTAATTTCCTTCGGGATCAATAAAGTATCTCTACTCTACTACTACTCTACTCTACTCATAACACTTACTCAAGGGTCATGTGCATTGCATGACTGGATAACACGTGCTTCTCATCGGGCCAGTTGTGAACCAACCAACACACGATGTGGCACAACTAGGCCAGTTGGTTGTCAACCCCACTGGGGTTGAAAGCGCCCATTTTAACACAGTCCACCGACTGGGGATAGGTGAGAATCAGCCGAACCCGGCTGCCCAGAGAGGCAGCGCAACGACATACACAGAGCAGGAGGGGCTGTGCTTTCTTTGCAAGGTGATAAAAATACTCCTTTGCTCTAAAATAAAACCCTCCTCCTCCTCCTCTCTGGGACAAAGGAAATGAGGATCTCCTAATTCTTTTCTATTTTAGGAGGCGACAGAGCCTCTGGCTTCAGCTGCAAGATCCTTAATCAGGTCAAAGGATGGGTTTAAAACAACACAGTGAGGCATGTGTGATCTCAAACTACTCAAACAACTTTCGCTGCTGCCCCCCCTTCAAACCAGACACACACACACACACACACACACACTCACTCATCAATGGTTACACAGCTTTGACATAGGATGAACAGGCTCTATTTTTGTCTCTGGCATTGGGTTGTGTCTAATTCCAACATGGGATGCAGTCCTGAGAATGGCCTGCTCTGCTTTGGAAGGAAAAGACCATGGGCATAAGGCCTGCCTAAGAAAATATTTTGTTTACAAATCCACTGATTTGACTCTGATGTCAAGAGAAGAGATCAGAGTGGCGCGGAGAGCTGAGGTTCCACCACAGGAAAAGAAACAGAGATGACTAAAAACAGTAATTATGAAGCTTTGTAGTTCCAGTGCACAGACTAAATTACAGAGCTTTTGCCCTCGGGCTTCATCTGCAGGTCTTTAAGCGGCCGATTTCAATGTTATGCCTTTCCGCCCTCACAGAATGTTCCAGAAGTGGAGTATCAAACACCAATACGCCTTCAACACCCCCAGACAGGACGTCTTGAATTGTTTGTGGCATTTAAAAAAAAAAAAAAAACACTTCATCACTCTGTAATCATACCTTTCAGCATACTAACACAGGACACTCAAGGAAATGCCTTACAAGCTTCCAGACAACACAGCCAATCTGAAACCACTCTCAAATGTCTTGGACTCCTGAATGTATTGAGCGCCAAATTTATGGCCTACACGATGGTGGTGGTGGAACTTAGACAAGACAAGAGAACCATGGCTACCATCAAGTCACTTCAGCCTCATCATGCTACTTCCTTAGCCTTAGACAGAGCAATCGGCTACTCTCTGTTTGTTCGCTGCTATGGCAACTACTACAACAAAACTGCTACACTGATGCTTCACCATCCCTGGGATGAATATTATAAGAACGGCCTATCCAAAAAGGCACTCAGCCCTAGGCAAATCTGATGCGCAGACATATAATACTCACCTTAGCTGGGACTGCAACTTTGAAGCTTTGCTAATGAAATCTTCCCAGACTGGATAACTGCTCTGTAGAAATAACATTAAATGAAACAAAAAAAAGTCATGTCAAAATCTTGTGTACCACACAACTTTAAAGTTAAAGTGCTTCATTACATAGACATACTGAAACTAGGCTACACTAAGAGGGCACTAATATGTGTCAGGTACATGTCTCTGGGTTAGGACTGCAGAAAGACAGGACAGAGTAGTGGAAGAGGATACACCACATTTGGCATTCTAGCCTATGTGGGTCAGGGTGAAAGTCTGGGTTGGATGGGGGTCCACTTCTTCTATCAACAGCAAATTTTGGCCTATGTGGCTTGCGCTGTCTAGGGGCTCATAACTAGTGCTAATAGTTCGCATTCCTAGAGATCTTACTCCCCTATAGTGAGCCATTATACAACTGGGGTGCAGGAATGCGCTTGAGATGTCTGGCTTTTTTTCCCCTTGTCGTTACCATCCTATATGTCACTTCATGCTATTTGTTGATAAGTAAGTAAATAAGTTTGCTCTCCAAAGAGAGAGAGAGGCGTCAAGGCAGTAATTCCAAATGGTATTCAATATCTTTTCTGCTGGAGTGTAAGAGCAATACTGGTGAATTATGTGAATAAAATCCTGAATTCTACAATAACAAACTAAGTGTGTGCAAGGCACACATCATTTTCCATGTTTGCTCCTCAGTCTTCAAGAGCCTTAAAGGCCAGGACAGATTTACTGTTCGAATTACCAATGCAAGATATGCCACTAGGAGACAAATAACATAGAGGATTTGTAGAGCGGTACTACAACATGGCTATCATCACATCTATACCAAATGTAGGTGGTCACCGGTCGGTAAATGTTTGTTGCTCCATGTTTACCACACACCAACAACTGACACTCAGAGTTTGCTGTGGATATCACCCTTTGCATGGATGACATCACTGGTCAAAACAACATTCCATAATCGCTGGTGTGTTACAGAAAAGCAAGATTTGTAGATCACTGCAGGATTGTTTGTTATCGTTCAGCTGATGACTGAACTGTACCAAGACGTTTTTGTTACTTCGCTACATTGCCGTGGTTCAGTTTAGCGTTCACAACCACTGGATTGGCTACTGACTAAATTCAATATTTTTTGCATTTTTAAATCTTGCTAGGTTATCATCTTATTATTATTTTTTATTTTTTTTTTGCAGTGAACGTAAGACTAGGGCTTATTTCAAGTTTCATACAGTGGACAACACTTGCTAGTTAACTCACAAGCATGTAACGTAAAACTTAATATAAGGCAAATAATAACACAACAAAACAATACAATAGACTACTTTACCTTCATGTCACCAATTATGGTTTGAAAAAGACCTCCAAGTGCACTGCATTCTTTTTCAATAACAGCCTCCATTTTTGCCAACGACCTGGTCAGGTAACGTTATGCCTTTCTACTCACTGGCTGGCCGTCTACTTTTTTTGCCTGGTAGGTTAGCACGTAACGTCAGCGTTACGGTGTTTATAGGTAGTCTTTCAGATCAAAAGAAAGAGCTGCCCCGATAAACGTTATTGGGTCACTCGGTTCTTCTATTCATCAAAATGCGAATTCTGTCTGCCTTGGCTTTAGTCAGCTTTTGAGAACTAAAGAACAAACATTGGGGGATGCAAAGAGTGAACGGCGAGATTTAAAACCCCACTTCCCCACAATGGTACGCATTCCATGGCTGTAGGATGCACAGCCGAAGAAAAACGACACAGCTTAAATACAGAACAATGAACGTTGTTTATATTCCAAGTCTTAAAAAGGTAAGCCTATGACTCCAACGGGGACTAGTAGTATCCATAAGACAGTTCCAACACAGGTCCCGTTTGCTGAGTGTAGTACCCGTCTCTACGCACACCATCAGCAGATCCAGAGTTGTGAACACAGTTGTGTTTGCGCGTCCGTGGCTTTTCTCAAGCCCGCGCCTCAATTGCCGCCCCGCCCCTCTAAAGATTTGGGCTGGCTGGCTGGCTAACTTGTCTCCAAAGTTGTGGATAGCCTCTGGTGGTTGTCAGAGGTACTTACACTAATATGCTACTAAAACACTTACAGTGTGTTTAGGTCTATTGATCAGTGCAGAAAATAATGGCTGATTGATTTTATCATATCTTAGGTAAGATGGAAGGGGACAAGTGAAACACTCTTCTAATAAGATAACCAGACCCCTAAGATGAAAATCAGGGACATTACCCGGGAACCTGTGCCATTCCTATTACTACTGTTTTAGCTCCAAAAATAGGCGACTATAGCCCCTTTTCAATTGCACGTTTTCGTGGCTCAGCACGGCATGGCACGACTCCACCCAGATTTTTTGCGTTTCCATCGGGGGATGGACCTGGGACCAGGTCTGAGCTGGTACGATTTTTCGTACCCACTTCAGAGGTGGTAGGAGTCCTGCTGAGTGGATACTAAAACCTGACGTGTACAGTGCTGTCCACTGATTGGTAAAATGGTAGCCATGTGTTGCTTATTTCCTTGATACAAAACTTATATTTTATCAAATAAATGTTTTCTCTCTTACCCCTCAGTCAAACTAGCTGCAAAAGCAAGGTACACTTGTCGCCGGGGAGGCGTTGCTAACTCATAAACAAAGCCTTGATTCGTTGGTAGTTAGTTGCTAACTTGCTAATGCAAGTACTGTATGTGGCTGATGACACATCGTATATCACCACTGATGTATTTTCTGGTTACAAAACCAATGTTTTCAGATTTAACAGTCAACATTTCTCGTCTCGTTTCACAAAATACAAAGTCATAA